>ML777586.1:684725-766185 GCA_009831015.1 Picea engelmannii | reverse complement strand
ATTTAACCAATTTATGGTTATAAAGTGGGTTTTTCCAACCACTTTTGAGTTTTTAATGTAATTAAACTCATTTTTAATGTAATTAACTCATTTTTGGGAGTTATTGGGCATTTTTAGAGCCTAAATTTGTGGAGGAAGTTGGATATGGACAACCAACTTCTCAACTATTTAACCAAGGCCATTTTGAGGCCATGGGGACAGCTTTTGAGAGCAATTCAGAGCAGATATGCTGAGGCAAGCCAAGTCAAAGCCAGTTTGAGGTAGAGAGACCGTTGAGGAGGAGATGCTGTCGGACGATTTCTGAGAGCTCCGGACATCCGTTTCGCGTGCTGTCTTTTGTGCAAGATTCTAGAGATCTGGGCGAACATGACCAGATCAATCTGGAAGCCATTCGGCATTGTAATGATGTACCATTAAGCTTTCGAAAAGAAATAAAGAAGCCTCCCCCACAGAGAAAAGGCCCGAAGACGTAGGCAAAGTTGTGCCGAACTCCGTTATCAACCCGTGTATCATGGTTTGTTGTTCTTCATTGCATTTCAGATCTGCATATATGTCTATGGCTGTATAATTCATTTTCTTTTCTCGTTCTTTTGTTAAGTTTCCCAATGGTTAATGAATGCATGCAAATTAAAACTCAACCATAAGTCATTCGAAAAATCCTGACGGATCAACCCAATGGTGAAGGAGACCCATATGAAGATGCATGCAGATGAGCTAGTCCATCCAACCTTGGCAAGCCATGATTTTCCCAGTCCTCGCAAATTCATAGAGGATCATTTAAAACTGATCTTTGAGATGAGATGAGATATGGTGGACCAGCTCCAAAGCCATCATGCCCTCAACAATTGGTTGGATATGTTGTTTGATTCCCTATTAAGCAAGCCCGCAATGAGTCACTTCCCAACTTGCTTCCAACCATTTTCCTTCACTTTTCACCATGATAGAAGTCTAGCTTCGCCACAAGTTTAGTTTTTTTTACTGTTATGTTCTCAGGTTTAGTTAGGATGCATTTACAGTCGAATTATGTTGTAATAAAGCTCAGGTCTACTAGCTTTCCTATGAACTTTGTAGGCTACCTGTTCTGGTTTCCATGCATGTGGCAGAACATGTGGCAGGTTTTGAAGTATGTTTTAACATGTATCACTTTTTCGGTGTTTTAGGATAATACAAACTTTTTTATTTACAAAAAAAAATATTCATTCATATAAATATATGATTTTAATTATTTGAACATATATTTATGTGCCCGTTGTTAACTAGCAACAATAACATTAATAATATTCATCTATTCATCTATAATGATAAACGTATATTTAACACATATTATAGGACACCATATACAAACACATTAATATTATTAATATGGTTGTTACTAATTAATAGTTACATCTTAACCATTATGGAAATTATACAGGTAACGAGTAAAGATAAATTTTCATTTAAAAAGAATGAAATCTTATGTTTAATGAGTCTCATGGACTATATTAAATGGGATTACACGTTGGGTGCTAAGTTCTTTTTCTTTGCATGTAATCACATTTTTTAATAGTTTTGAAAACATTATATTTGTTTTAAAATACTACAATCAAATATGATAGGACAATACATGTAAATGTAACCAAAAGCGTTATGGTAACAAGTAAAGGCAAATCTTAAAAAAAAATAAAAATGTTTCCATAAATGATAAATTATATTGAATGGGAATTTATGTTTGGATAAATTGTGAATTATATTATATTCTTTTATTATTTCGAAAACATTATCTTTGTTAATTTTTATAAAAGCATTAAAATCTAATATGATTTGAAATTACATGTAAATGTAAATGTGGTTGTCGAGAAAGAAGTATATCTTTACAAATATTACTTACCAACCTATAAAATATTCTATCTACATAGCAGAGATATAAAATATTCAAACTACATAGCAAATATTGTTTATAGGAGATTTTCATATCGTTCTCATTTCCTGGTGTCATATATGTCTATTTAATGTTTTCGCCACCGTATGTAAGGCAATTACCATTCTCATCGCACACATATATAAAAGGGAGACTTTAACATATGGGCATTATTCATGTAAGGATTATATGTTAAGGAATTAATATAATGTATAATATTAATTTCAAACTTTATATTATTTTATAAAAAGGTGTTGAGACGGGTGATATGTAAATGGTGTTTTTCTTTTTCAAAATTTACCATATTTAATATAAAAATGATTTTTTGAATTTTCTAATTCATTCAAATTATTTCTGATTATTTATTTTTAAATTTTGAACATAGTGATTTATAACGTTAAAAAATAATATTTTTTTAAGTTTTTAACTCATTCAAATTATAATGGTTTATCTTTAACCTCTTAACTCATTCCAATCAAAGTTGTTTACTATGTTGTTACAACTCATTTAAATTAGGGTGAACATTTGTGAATAATTAATTATGATTAATTCTCTTACTTATATAGAATTGGAATTAATATTATTTTAGATTTAGTATATTTATAAATAATTAAAAGATATAATATATTTTAATAATTGTTTTTCAAAATAAAATTTTGTAAAATTATAAAATGTTATTTAATTGTAATTTGTACGACATTTGTTATTTAAAGAATTTATTATTTTTGTTTATTTTGAATCCACACATACTTCTAACAACATAGTAAATCATTGTCATTCGAAAGAGTTTAAAGCTTAAAAATGTTTAATACAACATAACTTTTTGATAAACATTATTATGCTTTCAATGTAACATAACCCTTCATAGATGTATAACTATTAAGCATAACCCTTAAGGAATGCCACAATGTGTCGCATAACTATTAAGCATAGCTTTTTAGGAATACAACAATGTGTCACATAACAAGCATAACCCTTAAGGAATGCCAAAGTCTATCACATAATCATTGAAACTCTGTCAACCATTGTCAAACATGGTCAACCATAGTCATCCATAGTTAAACATAGTCAAACATAGCTAACCATGGTGAACCATAGTGAAACATGGTTGGTCAACCATAATTAACCACCATGGTTTATCATAGTATAGATAACCATGGTCAATTATATCCAACGATGTCCAAACAAAGTCAACTACGGTCAAATATGTTCTACCATAGTCAACTATGGTCATACATTTCCATGTCCAACTCAACTAAAGTATTTAGATTATAAGATCCAACATTATTTGTAATATCATAATTAAATGAATTTTGTAATTTTATAAAAAAAATATTAATTACTTCTCTATAATTACTAAATGTACTTGTATATAATGACTAAATATTAACAATTAAATACTATTATTAATATTAATATTATAATAAGATGAATTTTTAAATATTATACTTTTTTATTTTGATTTTTTTTTATTGAAATATATCATATCATTTAATTTATATATACACACTAATTTCACAAAATGTCCAAAAATATATATACTAAATGTAAAGTAACATTAATTGGAATTCTGATCAAACTCGTTAATGGGAATTTTGTTATTCTCGATGGATAAGAGATTTAGGGTTCCGTCTGCCTACATGCCCCCTCCCCCACTACGACGTTAGACCTTCCTCACACCATATCTGAACCCTTCTGCAGCTGCGGATACCGTCGAACCTGTACTCACAGAATGAGTGCAGAAGGGGGTGTGAAAACCCCCTCTTACAGAAACATCATGGCCAATGAAATAGGAGAACATAGAGCCAAGCGACCAACCTTCGAACCGATGCCAAACCTCAAATATAACTTGCTACAAGAGGAACTAAGATCCAGGAAAAGCATGGAAATGGAAGTTGAATCGTCACATCCAAAGGCATCTCAGATTTGGTTACCAAGAAAATATATCCCTCAAGCTCCCATAGCATCGAAATATGTAATAAAATCATCCAAGGTAAGAGAACACACCCAGTTCATGAGGGATCATTCCTTGATCAAAAAATTTCTAGGGATCTGACCATCAGAAAGAGACCTCATGAAATGGATTAAACACTGGTGGAACCTGAAAGGTGATTATGAGTTGCATCTAAGCTCTAAAGGCTTCTTCACAATCATCTTCTATAAACTAGAGGACAAAGACAAAGTTTTTTTAAATGGTCCTTACTTCTACAACTCAGCTAGGTTGTATCTAAGGTTTTGCACAAACCGTTTCTACCTAGAAAAGGAAGACTTTGCTTTCGCCCCAGTTTGGACATGCCTATACTCTCTCCAATAGGAATTCTGGCTTGAAGAAATTCTAATGGGTATTGGAAACACACTAGGAAGGTATGTCAAATCCTCAGAAGCTACAAAACAGAGAAAATACACTTCCTATGAATGAATATGCATTTACATGAACATCTCGAAAGCCCTACCAGGCTCCATAACCATAAAGTATCAATATGAAGAATGGAATTAGACTATAGATTATGAACAGATTCCCTTAATATGTCGCAAATGTCATGAACATGGGAACCTCTTCAGAGATTTCCACCTTAATGCACCAGTTCGACCAGCAGTAGAGGAGAAATAAAAATATGGATTTACTCAAGTATAGGGACGCAGAAGACAATCCCCGAAAAAAACCACTCAGACGGGAAGAAAGAATATACCCACCAAAAATTCCTTTGAATCACTCAACAATCTTTCGGAAGCAGAGGAAGTTGAAAACCCCCACACAAATTTAGATCCATGCAAAGACAAAGGTAGAGAAAAACAAACCATGGATCCAGTCTTAGAGAAAATATTCTACCACGATCCCCAAGATCAACTATTCCTAGACAAAGACCCAAAAGAAGATGGTGGAGATACCACAATGCAGATTGATGAAAGGGAAATCGAGGACATCGACCTAGACAAACTAGAGGAAGCCCTCAATAGAAAGGAACTGCAATCCATTCCACTGGAGCAACTCAGAAAGGTGGAAAAAAATTTCATCGACTCCACAACGAGAGCCACCTCTTGCTTAGGCATACACCTGGAGATTGATCCATACCCTAAGAAGAACCAGAAGGAGGGTAAGTGACATAGACGAAAAATGTCCCAACAACTAATCAAAGAGGTAGGAAACTTTATGATTAACTCAGGACAAGTGAAACTCCTCACTGAATGTTCTTTCTCCTCCCCTCGCAATTAAATATGATGAAGATCATAACATGGAATATCAGAGGCCTCAATGGAATATACAAACAAAGGATTCTTCGAAACTATATCAAGGAAAAAAATATAGACATCCTCCTACTCGAGGAAACCAAATGTGCTAGTGATATGGAAGAAGAAATATTCAGAAGATGTCAAAGGCATTGTAATTTCACTTACACAGACTCCAAAGGGGCGACAGGGGGATTAGATATCCTCTGGAACCCTACTACAATCATTTTGGAACTAACATATTCAACAAAAGGTATTCTCTCAACACATTACCGAGCTATAGGTTCAAGCAAATGAGGAGTCATCACCAATTCTTATGGTCCTCATCTCACTCAAGAGAAAGATTACTTCCTGGACAACTTAGACCACATAAACACACTAAGAGGAAAATGAAGATGTATATTGGGGGGGGATTTCAACATGATCCTCACCTTAGAAAGAAAAAGTGGGGGCCTGAAATGTTTAAACCAAGATAGCACCAAATTGAGAAACCTTATAAACAGTCTCAATCTAATCGATATTGAAACCAGAAATGGTTCCTTCACCTGGACCAACAAGTGAGTTGGGGTTCAACACATTTCTAGTAGATTGGATCTCTTTCTTATTTCGGAAAATATAATGATTGAAGGCCCACTTATTGAGTCCAACATCCTTCCAAGAACAAGCTCTGATCATTGGCCATTATAGTTGTGGATAGAAACAATAACCACTCCAAAATATAAACAATTTTGCTTCGAGAAATTTTGGCTACTGCACCCAGACATCCAAGAGATTTCCCACACTTGGTGGGCTCAAGCAGAAATCGAGCATAACACATGGATGTACAAATTCCAAAAGTGCCTAAAAACATTTAAGAAACAACTTCGGGAATGGAACAAGAATATTTTTGGCAATATATTCCTAGCATAGAAATCCCTTGAACAAATACTTGAGGACATTCAACAAGAGTCCATTGCCTTTGGATACTCGAACTCCTTGCTATAGGAGGAAACAACCCCGAACAAACAACTTGAAGTTCATCACAATAAGGAGGGTATCATTTGGAAGAAGAAGTCCTGAGTGCAGTGGTTAAAAGAAGGGGAAAAAATACCAATTTTTTCCACCGCTCCATGATACACAGACTCTACATCAACTGTATTACAAAACTAGAGGACTCACGGGGAAACACACTTCTGGACCATGCATACATTGAAGAAGAGTTAGTTACCTACTGCAAAGAGATACTCTCAGAACCCCCAATTAACATAACACCCACCATCTGCAAGGTCACGCAACATATTCCGGCCCTTATCACCCCAGAACATAACAACACTTTAATGAGACAGATCTCGCAGGAGGAAGTCGATCAGGCCATCAAGGAAATCCCCCCTGTAAAAGCCTCGGGTCAAATGATTTCACTATTTATTTATTCCACCACTGTTGGTCGATGATCATATAATAGGTCTAGTAACTTCTGGAGGAATCCAAAACTTCTCGATGGGTGCTTTCGTCCCTCAATTCCACTTTCCTCACCCTGATCCCAAAAGAGGAGCGTGTCACCAACCCAAAGAAATTTTGGCGAATGGTGCTCTGCAATTTCATATACAAGATAATCACAAAGGTAATCTCCCTCAGGCTCAAACCCATCCTTCCTTTCATTATATCCAAGGAATAATTAGGATATGTTGAAGGGAGACACATCATGGATAGTGTAATCTTGGTTCATTAAGTGATTCACTCACTCTAGTCCACACACAACCTAGGTATTCTTATAAAACTTGATCTTTCTAGGGATTTTGATAAAATTGGTTGGCAGTATATGCATTCTCTTCTCTGAGCCTTTAGATTCAGTGAAGACTAGATAGCCTAAATCACGAAACTCACCTTTTCATCTTTCTTCTCCATACTAGTAAATGGAGTTCCCTCAAATCCTTTTTCTCCTTATCCAGGCATCTGCCAAGGGGACCCACTCTCCCCTTTCCTCTTTGTCATTATGGCCAAAGGTTTAGGACGCTACTTATCATCCTTGATATCTAATGGTACACTACAAAGTCTCCCAATCCATGGTCTCGAGTCAACAACTTCCCATAACCAATTTGTAGATGATACAATTCTTTTGAACACCTCCATGGCCAAGGAAGTCGTACGACTCCAAACCATCCTCATAGACTTCAATAAGGCCTTTGGTACCACTTTCAGTCTAGATAAATCTCAACTTTTATTTTTCAACACTCCTTAATCTATTAAAAATCACATCTCCCACCTCCTATGCATCCCACACTGCTCCCTTTTGTCCAATTATCTAGGTTTACCCCTCACAGACTCAGTTGCTCAGAATATTTCTTGGAACTCCCTTCTCCTCTCAATCTACAATTGCCTTCGTTCCTAGACCTTCATATCCCTAAACCTTTGTGCTAGACTCATCCTCCTAAAGACAATGCTTCAAGCTATTCATGCCTATATGTTATCAGTTCTCGCAGCACCACAAATGGTCATTAAGATCATAAGAAACCTTCAGCAAAATTTCCCATGGAACGGTCATAAACAGGGGAAAAATGGGCCTTAGTTGGCTCAGATAAAATCTGCAAACCTACATCTTTGGGAGGATTGGGCCTTCACGACTAGGGATGATTTTAATGATGGAAATTTATATTAAAATGTAGAAACATCGGCTAATATTACTAGTCCTTAATATTCAAATATTCAAATTTCTAAGGACTTTATATAGTTTCTATAAAATTTTGGTGATTTTTAAGGTAAAATAATTTTATTCTATGGAATTTGGGAGAATCATTTTTAGAAAAAAATGGAAATTAGCGAATCTTTTTTTGGGAAAAACCATGGAAAATTAGCCCCTAAAATCAACTATGTCCGCGACCCAGGAAATCTCAACAATGTCATTGGAACAAAAATATGGTGGTGTTGGTTAAAGTACCTAGAAGAAATCTTGGTGCGACTATGGAGGAAAACGTATACCCCCCAGCTACAACAAGAATGACTCATAAGGATAGAAGAACAGATCCAAGGCTCTAACATTTGGAGTGTGTATTGGCAAAGAAAACCACTCATTCAAAAGCATGTTTTTTGGGCAGTTTGAAATGGTCACTCCACCCAATTTTGGAAAGATGCTTGGCAGCAACAACTTCCCTTGCAAACACTGGAAAATCTACATCACTACCAAAACCACCTACCAGATTTGAGGTGCCTCAAAGTTGCGTACCTATGGATTAATAGCACACGTCATCCCCTCTGGCATAGTTGGAAAATGCTCGCATAGGATCTCAACCTTCCGAATTTTTTTGAAATGCAAGCTTGGCAAGAAACAATTGGAAATAGGAAGATTTGAAATAGTGAATAAAAGTACATTCTTCGCTGGGGGTATTCCCCTGCTGGTACGTTCACAATTAAGGAAGCCTATCAACTTCAGGAGAAATTTCATCAGCATATGAAAGATCACATTTGGCACACAATATGGAAGACCAAACTATGGCCGAAGGTTTCAACCATTCTCTAGCTCTTGGTCCAGAACCGACTCCTAACCTGGGATAACCTCAAAAAGTGAGGTTTCATTGGACCCTCAATTTATCACTTATGCCAGCTTTTAGTCCCTAACATTGCTCTTGACTGTGAAAGGGAAAGCTAGGGCATCATCAAGTCATGCAATGGTATTTTATAAAGGTTTTTAATAGGATTTAGAAATGGATGAAGGTGGGTTCAAAAAATACAATAAGGATATAAGGCTCAATGTACAAAGGCAAATAAATATCTCACTAGCTTAGTAAATGACAGATAATTTGATAAATCAGATGGTAAAAAGTAAATGAAGAAAGAGTTATATATGAGTTTTCAGTCTGTCCATGCACACATAGATTTCTCATTCCCAAATATCATTAAGAAATAAGAACATGGTACTTGAAAAAAACCCTTATGAAAAACTTAAACAACAAAATTTTCATTGTATTACTCACAACAAAGATAACATATGCTTAACAATAGATAAAATTGCATCCACATAAGAAAAAGAAGAAGATAATAACATGAAAAGAATTTCTGACCATCAAAATTCCTTTTCCATTTAGTGCCAATATGAAAATATCGTCTTTGCCTCAGAGATGATTCTTTAAAAAAAATAACCCTTGATTCCCCCACTGATCGGCCTTCTTTCAGTCCTTTCAATGTCTTTTTAAACAAGAAAATTATTCCCGAGGATCCTATTTTTCAGATTTCAATTTTAGATAGGATACTATCAAATGGCTATTTTCTAGGAGAAAAAGCTTCATTTGGATATTTCTAATGCCTATAATGTAGTCTTCCTTAACAACTAATTTGAATATAGACTAGATGACAGTTTGATGAAGCTTTTCAAATCCCACAAAAATAGGAATAAAATTGCTACTAAGTTGGTTCACCTGAGATGCAAAAATTTCTATTTGAGCAGAATATTGTTAACCAAAAATGTCGAGCCTCATTATCTTGGTAATAGCATCAAGCAATTTAAAACTGTGGAAGGATTCCTTTGGGCTTTCATTGTATGATAATTTCAGAAGCTATGGTATCCCTCTATTTGAGTTTATCTTTTAGCACCACATTATGCCAATACAATTTTATGTTTGACTCTCTTACCTCCTTTAGCATGGCCTATTGATCTTTCCTCTTCTTTTTTAGTTCCTGTATCTTTTCCTGTTTTTTTGGATTCCATTAATTTACTAAGGACTTTTTTTGCCTCAGCTTCATAATAATACCCTGCAACTCTTTTACCCTATCCTTCTCTTTTCTTGTTTTAATCCTGGACTCTGGGTGTTCTTCTACTGGAGCAGGTAGATTCAAATATATTGAGGTTCAAGGTTTTCTTAATTTAATTTCATATTTCGAGGACAACCCAGTGCTAATATCCTCTTCTTCATATTCCTCCTTTAACCTGTGTGAAGAAGGTGCAAGGGTATGTCTTTCAACTTCCTCCATAGTGTCTTCTGAATTGTCTTCAATATTAGGTTTTCCTTCTTGATAGAAGGATGAAACAGAGCCTTTGAGTTCAACCTAAGTTTGTTCGTAGCCCTGGTAATATCTCTTTTAGGGTAGTTAGATACAAGTTCATTTTTCTTGCTCATTTTCTTACCTTCTGCAACCTTTTTTCTAGTAGACTTCTTTTTCTGCTTAGTTGGTATTTTGACTGGGTTTGTTGTATGGTCTTCATATTCATCCAGTTCTCGAGGTTCATTCTTTATATTTGGATCAGTTTGAACATCAAGTTCTTTACCAAGTTTAAGCTTCTTGCTTCGATTCTTAGTGATCTTCTCATTAGGTTCACCTCTAGGAAAATATTCAATTCCATGTTGTGTCTGTAATTTCCTCTTACTAGAACGAGTCACCTTGGTTGTGGGGGAGATCTCTTTCACAAAATCATTAGTGGTTTGAGAGGCATTTTTACCTTTTCCATGTTTCTTTTCCCTAGAAGTTTTAAACTTAGGTTCCTGTTGTTTCAGTTTTAGTGACTGAATTAACCAGTCCTAAGACCTTTGAAACTCACTTAAATCGTAGATTACCAATGTTTTAATCAACCCTTAGTGAAAAAGACTTCTATTTTTTGTTGAGGGATCTATCTGAGTTCTCTTAGACATCTTAAATAGGATTTTGAATAAGAAATAGGGAAAATTGAGAGGATATGCACCGTTCACATGGATTAGCAACCTGATATGATAAAGATGAACTAGAGAAAAATGTACCTCTCATGTGATGTGCCTGTGAATGATCATGAGAGTGGTTTTCCATTCCTTCCTCACCCAACTATGTGGGATTCCTTGGCTCCAATTAGGGTTTTTTCTTCCTAGGATAAAAAAATGGTTAACTAACTCCATTGATAATGTTTTTTTCTTACACCACCTCTCTCCATATACTAATAGCTTGCATGTTGTTTCTATGAAGTGATCTATCACGTGTATGAGGACTCTACCCACAACTATTTCAAAACCATCGAAAATTTGTGCAAAGATAATGGAAACATGCTCATCATGACCTTGAAATTTTGAGAAGAAATCGAACCAGACTACATACTTAAAACTATGTTCCATATGAGGATAATATTAAATTAATTCAATCCCCTTTGGCTCTAACCTGGTTATCTGCATGCTCTTCTTTGGTTCCATGACACTGATAAAACTCTTCTTAAGATTTTTGAGAATGTTTGGGGTTCGATCACGAGCTTTTGAAAACTATCGAAGTCTAGGAGCTATTATTTTACCTGCAGAGCATGCATGAAATAATATATATACTAAAAATAGATAGATCATGACTTCATACATTGAGAATGATAATCAGGAATGGTGATTTGATATCAGAATGGCACGTACAACCCAATCCTTTTAATGAGTTTTCATCACTACAAAACATGACCTAATATAGATCATAACAAGATATGTATATCCTCTGACAATAATTTCAGATGTTTGAACACGATCTTGGGAATATGGCGCATGCACAACTATAATTATTCCCAGCGCTACAAGAATAGCACCATTCTTGTAGCACCCTTTCCACTTTGGCAATTTTGAATTTTTAAACGAGGGAAATGGACATGTGATGTGATGGAAAGAATATATCATATCATATCATAACTTTTTATTAATTCAAATGCATATAAAAAGTGCATAAATGAATGCAATAATATTTTCAAGCCAAGAAAGGGAAAACAAAGTTTTAATGAAAATTTATGGAAAAAGGGTCGAACAAGGATTAAGGAAATCCAGTAGTCGAAACAAAGGTAAGGACTAACACCAACAACAGGAAGAAATAATGGAGAAAATATTTAATCAATGCCCCAACAAAAATATGATATGGGATCAAGCTACGGTCATCATGAGGCAAACCAAAAGAAATAGAACAAGTGTCATCAATACTATTATAAATTGGGGCTCGAGAGATTTCAAAATCCCACTCCTGAATAGGATCTGGAAACTCCTACCAGGTTTCATAGTTTGGAAGCTCTGGAAAGAAATAAACTGACACATCTTCCACTCCCATATCTCCACTCCCTCCACAACCTGAAACTAAATTGTGGTGAGAATTTCATAGACTATTCAAATTCAATCCTGGACCCCAGAAGACACTCATAATGAACCACCAAAATCCCTCATCTTCTCTTCTTGGAAGAAGATAACGTCCAATGCCTCTCTCTCTCTTTCTGATCTCCCAACCCCTATCTCTCATAGAACCTTCACTTGGAGTTGTCCTCCGCCAAGATTCTGGAATTTGAACTTCGACGAAGCCTCTAAAGGAAATCTTGGACTGACAAGTTTTAGCGTAGTTATAAGAGACAACACAGGGAAAGTCAGACACCTCAGAGTAGGTTCTCTGGGGCATGACACGAACAAATCAGTGGAACTTTGGGGTCTCATCAGTGGAATTCAACTAGCCTTAGAGCTCAACTTACAACCCCTAATCATTGAAGGAGACTCAACAGTAATTATCACACTGGTTACCAAAATCATCAATGTCACGGATCCAAAGAAAATTACTTCGAGCTGGAACCTCTTGGGCCCTCTCTCTATTCTATAAGATTTATTACGTCCCACCCTCATGCTCGTTACTTCACACATAATACATGAGGCTAACAAATTAGCTGACAAACTACTAATGAGGGAGTTACCACCCAAGAATAAATCTTTATTCTCAACCCCCAAAATCACCCAAATTCACAATTGTTAAAACAATGCCAAGAGCTATCTCTTCAAGATTTCCTTCCCCCATATAGGGTGACACCTAGAGACTGCATGTCACATGGCACGTTGGAAGAAAGGGAGGTTAAAGACCCTCGCCGCTAACACCCTCCTCAACTCACTTGAAATGCCTCACATTTACTCTGAACCTAGCCGAGAGTGTCGGGACATTCCAACAACTCTAATGGTGCTTCAAGTATTATTTATTGGTACTGGTACAATGCCTCCTTCCTGTAACACTTTGGCATCCATGGCCTCCATATCCATCACCTCACTCATCATCACATAGGGATTTCCCTGCTCCTTCCCTTATCTCCATTTTCCGTTCTCAGTCTCCCATTCTCCCCTGGATTTCAAGATTTGGATTTCCCAGGGCTCTGTATTTTTCCTTCTATCCCTCCCAAGCATTTCCGACCTCTCCATTGTGAATTCTTCCCCCCAGAGGCTTAGTTTCATCATTCCTCATGAGAGAGGAAATCACAAGTGCGGGTCGTCCTACTACAGTCAAGTAGGAAGGCATCGACGCACTGGACCTACTACTCTCTTTCCCTTTCTAGGAAACATCCCATCCCATTCTCCCCATTCTAATCAAAACTAGGTCATGGATGCCTAGGCAGAGCTTCACTCGCCTATTCCAGTGCCCAATTATGGAGGATGCATAGTGGATGAGGAGATTTATCCTCACTCGGAGGAGATTCCTCATAACTTTCTTGATGCTGGTGGTGAACAGATGACACAAGAAATTATAGAAATCTCCTTGAATTCTTGGGATTTGGTCATGACAGGGTATCTGGTAAAGGAGAAACTTCCTCCACTGCTGTCGGATTGTTGCAAGAACTCCATCGACCCTAACGTGGAAGACCCAGAGATCAAATGGGGTGAATTATGGAATGAGGAGGAAATACATGACCCATCCAACAGGGATTTACATATAAATGTACCAATGCAACTGACTATGGACAACCACGACCTACCCAGATCATGCAGGCTCACGGAGGAACAATTGGCCCTAATTTTCAAGATGAGGAGGGACATGGCTGACCAATTTCACAACTAGATCCTCCTCAAAAAGTTCATGGATATTTTGTTTGATTCCTTATTAGGTGAGCCCGCAAAGAGTCGTTGCCTGACATGCTGTCAGCCTTATGCCTTCATAGTCCGCCAGGAAGCGAGCCCGAGTTCTCCCCATGTATATCTTTTTTACTGTTAATTTTTTTTCTTAGCTGTTATTTTTTTTACTACCATGAAACTCTGGTGCACTAACTACTAACTGGTCAATGAAAAATGCTTACCTCATGTTCTAGTTTCCATGCATATGGTAGAACAAGTGGCAAGCTATTACAATTTTAGACATGTGTTTCTTTCTAGTCTATGCACAGTGCTAGCCACCTATTCTGGTTTCCACACCTGTAGCAGAACATATAGCATTTCTTGTAAGATGTACTCTTTTACAAGTATCGCTTTTTGATGACATACAATAATACAATCTATTTTTATTAAAAAAAAAACAATAATTAAAATTCTTTTAAACCACAATAAAGCATAAACATAGTTAATCATTAACATATGTTCATACAACATAAACTTTTATTAAACATTATAATATAATAATTTTTAGTATTTATATTAATATTAATATATAATATTTTATAATATAACACTATTATAATATTTATTAAATGTTTTTATATGGAAATTAAATAATAATTTAATATTTCAAGATTGAAATCGTTAACATTATCTTTTACGGAATTTTTCTAATGAATTTCGTTTACAAACTCTATAAAATAATCTTAAAATTGAATAGAATGTATATTTACTTTAGATAAATGAATTATCATGAAATATATTTTGGAAAATGTATTTTGTTTCTATGCAAATGATAAGATGTCAACATTTACAAAATTTGTTAAAATTATTTAATGGAATGTATTTTTAGTTTTGAAAAATGTTTTTTCAACAAAAATATACTAATGAAATTTAATAGAAAGAAATGTATCATTATAACAAAAACATGAATAATGATAATAATAATAGAAATATAAAAAAATAAAAATATTTTTAACTCAAAAATTATTATGGCTATTTGATATATTTTTTTTTAGCTATAATGACAATAATGTAAATGCTTTCTTTTAATATCTAAAAAGTAATAAATTAATTAATTGTATGTTTGTATTGATCCTAACTTATGTCAAATAGAAACAATGCAAGGTTCTTTTAGGTTTATGTCACCTTGTGACATTCCTTTAGGGTTATATTTTAGTGCAATTTTTATGAATGGTTAACTATGGATGACATTTAATATGATGACATTTATTTTCAAGGCTAACTTATATGAAATTTCTACATTCCTTGATGGTTTTGTTGCATTGCAATGTAGATATTTAATGTATCATGTTGAATTGGATCATTCTTAAATGTTAATGTCAATTTAGGGTTGTCGCCTTGTGGCATTCGATTCAAGGCTAACTTATGTGAAATTGCTACATTCATCAATGGTTATGTTACATTGCAACATGACTATTTAATGTATCAAGTTGAATTACATCATTCCTAAATGATAATGTCACATCACAACATTCATTTAGGGTTGTTTTAGTGCGATGTTGATGAATGGTTGACTATGGATGAAATTTAATATCACACCCATATTCCAATGGGGGAGACACAATTCATAAACATCGCATTGAAACATAACCCTAAATAAATGTCACAACGTGACATAACTGTAAATGAACATTTCTATGTGACATAACCTTAAATCAATGTTGCAATGTGACATAACCCTAAATGAATGTCGCAATGTGATGAAACCCTAAATGAGTGTCTCAAGGTGACATAAACCTAATGGAACAAAACATTTTTGAGTAAGTGAATGAAGTTGAATGTTACAATTTAACATAACTATTGAGGAATGTGAGTTATGGCCAATTTTTTTTAACAAAACTCAATTCAACATAACCCTTGATGGAATTTGAAATGTGACGAAACCCTTTCTGAATGTCATAATGTGAAATCTCATTTCATTAATGCCATAATGCGAAAAAACCTTAATGAACATCACAATGTTACATGAAATTGGATGAATTCTGAAATTTGACATAGTCAGTAATGCCTTCAAATTTTAGATTTATGAATGTCACAATATGACTTCATATTTCATTAACGTCATAATGTGACAAAATTCTATATGGACATTGCAATGTCACATCACATTTAATGAACACCACAATGTGACATAGAAGTTAACAAAGCAAGATGAATATCACAATCTAAAAAAAACACAAAGGAATGTTGCAATACAAGATAACCGTTAATGAATGTCACAATGTGACATCACATTTCATCAACACTACAATGTGATATAATCATTCATGAATGTAGGAAGTCAACAAATGTCAACCAAGATGAATGTCTCCATGTCACATAACTATTCAAGAACATCACAATCAAACATATCCATATTATAAAGTAATCCAAAACTAACTTTACAATATGAAATGACTATTGAAGAATGTCACAATGCAACAAAACCCTTGAATAACATTGCAATGAAACAAAACCATTAATAAATGTCAAAATGTGACATCGCATTGGATGACCATCACAATGCGACAATAAATTAACATCGCTATCTAACATGACATTTGATGAATGTCACAATGTCACATAGTCATTAATGCAACAAGATGAATGTTGCAATCCAAAATAACCATTAAGAAAAGTCACAATCCAACATAACCTTCGATAAATATCACAATGGGACAAAATATTTTATGAATGTCACAACGTGACATCACATTTAATTAATGATAGAATGTGACAAAAGTTTAGTGAACATAACAATGCGACATCAAATTTTATGAATGCCACAATGTGGCATAGTTGTTAATGGCACATAATGAATGTCACAATGTGATTAAATACTTTATGAATGTCACACTATGACATGACATTTCATTAAATTTATAATGCAAGAAAATCCTATATGAACATCGCAATGTGACATCACATTTAATGAATGTGAGAATGTGACATAGTCATTAATGTGGCAAGATGAATATTTCAAATAGAAATAACCATAAAGAAATGTTGCAATAGAACATAACCCTTGATGAACGTCAAAATGTTACAAAATCATTTATGAATGTCACATGTGACATAACATTTCTTTTATTTGATCCAAAATTAATGTTACAATATGACGTAACCATTGAAGAATTTAACAACCCAACAAAACCCTTGATGATCATTGCAATGCGACAAAACCCTTAATAAATGTCAGAATGTGACATCACATTTGATGAAAATCACAATGCAACAATAAATTAAGATCGCTATGTGACATGAAATTTGATGAATGTCACTATGTCACATAATTGTTAACACATCAAGTTGAATGTCGCAATCTGAAATGACCATTAAGGAATGTCACAATCTAACATAACCCTCAATAAATGTTCAATGGGGAAAAATCTATTATGAATGTCATAATGTGACATCACATTTAATTATTGTTACAATGTGGAAAAACTTACTGAGCATTTCCATGTGACATGAAATTTGATGAATTTCATAGTGTGACATCGTTGTTAATGCCGCAAAATGAATGTCACAATGTAACATCACATTTCATTAACGTGAGAATGCAAGAAAATCCTATATGAATGTTGCAATCTGACATCACATTTAATGAATGTGGGAATGTGACATAGCCATTATCGTGACAAGATGAACGTTGCAAATAGAAATGACCATAAAGGAATGACACAATACAAAATAACCCTCGATGAACATTGGACTATGAAAATCCTTTGTGAATGTCACAATGTGACATCGCATTTTATCAAAACCACAATGCGACCTAACCATTCATGAATGTAGGAAGATAACATAAGTCAATAAATATCGATGTCTTAGTGGCACATAACCATTCAAGAACATCAAAATAAAACATATCCATATTATAAACTAATCCAAAATGAATGTTACAATATGACATATAACCATTTAATAATTTCATAAACCAACAATACCCTTGATAAATGTTGCAATGCAAGAAAGACCTTAACATATTTCAAAATGTGACATCACATTTGATGAACGTCACAATGCAAAACAAATGAATATCACAATGCCACATAGTTATTAACATGGAAAGACGAATTTCACAATCTAAAATAACCATTAAGGAATGTCACAATCAAAGATAACCCTTGATAAATGCAACAATGAGACAAAATACTTTATGAATGTCACAATGTGACATCACATTTCATTAATGCCATAATGTGACAAAAGATTAATGAAAATCACAATGAGACATAAAATTTGATGAGCGTAACAATGTGACATTTTCATTAATGCCATAAAATGAATTTCACAATATGACAAAATCCTTTATAAATGTCACAATGTGATGTCACATTTCATCAACACCATAATGCGACATAACGATTCATGAATGTAGAAAGGTGACATAAGTCAACCAAGATCATTGTCTCAATGTTATATAAGCATTTAGGAAAATTAGAGTCAAACATATCCATATCATAAAGTAATCCAAAATGAATGTTAGAATATTACATAACCATTAAAGAATGTCACAAGCCAACAAAACCCCTAATGAATGTTGTAATGGGACAAAAACCTTAATAAATTTCACAACGTAACATTACATTTTATGAACATCACAATGCGACAAAAAATGAACATCGTAATGTGACATGACATTTGATGAATGTTGCAATATCACATAGTCATTAATATGGTGAGATGAATGTCACAATCTGAAATAACCATTAAGGAATGTCACAATCCAACATAACCCTTGATAAATGTCACAATGGGAAAAAATCCTTTATGAATGTCAAAATGTGACATCGCATTTCATTAATGCCACAATGCAACAAAGCCTTAATGAACATCACAACGTGACATGAAATTCGATGAACGTCACATTGTGACATAGTTGTTAACATCATAAGATGAATGTCACAATGTGACAAAATCCTTTATAAGTGTCACAATGTGACATCAACTTTGATTAATGTAAAAATTCAACAAAATCCTTAAAGATCGCAATGTGACATGACATTTGATGAACGATGCAATGTGACATATAAATTAATAACATTATTAAATTATTATTAATAAGATTATTAATATAATATATCAATATTTTGAATATTGTGTTTTTTATTTTGTTATTACTAATATAATATATTCATATTAAATTATAACACTCATTTTAAAAATTTAATATTATAATTTATTTTCCATATAAAAAATTAGAAAAGTTGTAACAATATATAGTTAATATAATAAGTACATTAATGTTAGAACATGGTTAAGAACATGTGTCTCATCTTAAGAGGTCACAAGTTCAAATCCAGAGGGAGGTAGGGTCTGTATACCTTTGTAGACTTTACCAGTCAAATCGTTGAGCGGAGGGGGGTCCCTTGTCCCACAAACAAGGGGGTCTCATACACCAATTTAATGTGCTGGCTTGGTCATGACCTTAAAAATAGATTATTATTATTATTATTATAAATGCTGTAACAATATATAGTTAATATAATAAGTACATAATGTTAGAACATTATAGTACAATATTTATATTAATATTATATTAACCAATTTTTATTGATTAATAGTAAATTTCTATATAAGCATAGTTCATATAATTTAAAATATATACTATTTTTATATAAGTTAATAAAAACATTAATACAAATTATTATAATATGATATTAATCTATCTTTATTAATTAATAATAAGGTTTTGGTATAAAGTCATATAAGTCAAAACATATAATAATCTAAACATTAATATAAATTAATATAATAATTTTAAATAAAATATAATATTATAATATAATATTAATATAAATTAACTATATAAGCTAATAGGAACATTATTTTTATGCGTTTAACATGGATGGATTTGAGGTGTCTCAAAGGTTTTAAGGAGTGTTTTATGAAAACACTCCCTCATTAACTATGTTATATCACGAGGACATATTATAAAATAAATATATTAATATATTAAAAATATATATTAATATTTTTTAATATATTAATATATTCTAATATATTTTATAATATTAATATTTATAATATTTTAATATTAATGTATCAATTTTGTATAAATCTATCTTAACTTTAATTTATCAAGAGTTTAGAGGGATCCGAGGGATCAAATCTTTTTAGGTGAAAATCCTTTTTAAAATATCAAACTTCAAAAAAAATTAAAAGTTTACACCTCGAGAATTTGATCTTATAAAAATCCAAAATTAAAATGAATCTATATTAATTAATATATTAATATGATTGTTATTAATT
Organism: Picea engelmannii; assembly: GCA_009831015.1. Classification (NCBI taxonomy): domain Eukaryota; kingdom Viridiplantae; phylum Streptophyta; class Pinopsida; order Pinales; family Pinaceae; genus Picea; species Picea engelmannii. The sequence goes on along the minus strand of ML777586.1, from coordinate 746,019 downwards.
TATTGGATGGAAAGGATTAGCATCACAATCCTTTCAACACTCAAAGTAAGGAGAAACTTCCTGATGTACTTTGGAAGTTGCCAACGAGGAAAGGAGGGCTACTCATGTATGCAACCGCATAGTAGTTCGTTGTTGTCGTTGCGTCGTTGGGGTTGTCCATCGACATCTTCATCTTGACATGCTACTTCTGTTGGCTGTTGGCGTGGAATGCAAACCAGGGAATCAGCAGGATGATTTTGTTGTTGAATGGAGTATATACACTGCTACAAGTGTTTAGTTGGCAAACGACAGGTTCGTGTGTCTGATCGGATCGTTTTTATAGTTCTCCACCTCCCAGGAAGTGTCATAAAAAGATTAAGAAGATTTAGAAATGCGAACGGAATAGAATTTTGGCCGATAGTTGAATTCAATGGACACTGGTTGAAAAAACAAAACCTACCGTTTCCCGTTTCCGTTCTTTATTGACTTTTTCTTCATCGGAATAATATTCTAGCCGATAGTTGAATTCAATGGATACAGTTTGAAAAAAGACAACCTAACGTTTACCGTTTCCGTTCTTTATTGACTTTTTCTCGGTCTTTGAAGGACAATAATTTTCCCTTTGCAAGTTGCGGCACACGACACGGCACACGACACGGCACCGTCGGTTCAGAAAAACGACACGGCACACGACACGGCACCGTCGGTTCGGAAAAACGACACGACACGGTACCGTCGGTAAGGAAAAACGACACGACACAGTTGGTATGGCAGAAGAAGATTAAAGGAAAGGAGGCTAGCATTTCTGAATAACGACACAGACACGAATGCTCGTGGAAACCACTAACTCTTGTTTGACTGCCACCATTGACACTTGCGCAGCACATCATACATACTAGAGAGAGTTAGGTCTATGTTCTTTCTGTCGGTCAAATTGAACATTTGAGTTTGAAAATTTGAACATATTATGAGATGTGATCAAGGTATGGTTTTCATTTTATGTTAATCTATTTCATTCCTTTTTAACTACCACCTCCAGGAGTTGGAATTTGAATAGCTTTGGCATTGTACCACACTTTCGGAGTTCCTCAATCCTTCTGAATCGGCATATTGCAATTTTCTTTATTCACCACGTTTCGAATAAATATTGAACTTAATATTTCCCAGCATATTGCAATTTTCTCTATGCACCAAGTTTTCAATATTGAATTTAATATCTCATTCACGCTATGTGTGGGATCAATATCCAGTATTGAATGTTGTGTGAAGTGGTGTGGGATCAATATCCAGTATTGAACGTTGTGTGAAGTTACATAACAGTGTGCATTCAATGCTGAGTAACAGAGTCGATATTTACAACCAGTACGAATAGTGGGATAGCATTATTCCGACCCCGACTGTTATGCCAAGGTAAATATTTAAGTGAACATGGGACATATAAATAACTTCACAAAGTATTGAGACACCTTGGCACTAAAAGATTCGATGTAGAGCATTTCTAAATTTTTATTAAATGAATAAATATGTATTACAATGATATAAAGCTTTGTAATATAAATACTTATCATTAACAACATAAATCCTTACGATGTCATTAATTATCATCAATAACAAGCGAGAGAAGATAGAAGACATTCATCTACTATGATGGTTGGCTATTGCATGTAACGATTCATTGGGTTATCATCCATGTAAGGTTGCTATTTATAATAGAAAGGTCTACTATAGTAGGATGAATTTGGGGATAGCCAAAATTTTGGATAGTGTGACCAAAATTCTAGATAACCACGCTAGATCGCAATAATAAAAATTGTGATTGTGATATGAGCACATCCTTAATGCAACACCATGTTGTCATTTTATGCACAACTAAAGTGAATGATCATACTTAAATATTAATTATAAAATAAATTTTAAATAATTGAAATCTTCACAAGATGAATTAAATTATAAAATAAATTTTTAATAGTGGAAATTTCCCAGATGAATTTAATCATAAAATGAATTTTCAATAGTGGAATTCCTTCCAAGATGGATTTAATCATAAAATGAATTTTCAATAGTGGAAGTCCTTCCACGATAGATTTAATCAATCTCTCACTCTATCTAGCATAGAATCTCCCTACGTTGAAGTTGTTGATCTTCAAAAATTATCCCACTATGTAGCGAAAATCAGTTTGGATAGTCTTCAAGATGTACCACTTTCCAACTTCATGTGATTATCCTTTAACCTAGATTGGTATGTGTTAACAACAATTTTGTCTTGGGCACAAGAGTACCAAGGTCTGCAGGTTGCACGAGAAGCGCCCAAGCGCAACACGAAAAAATCTCATTTCAGGCTTCAAGTCAAGAGAGTGGGCCAAGTTTTGTTGTCAGCAGCCGAGATCCATCCATAGAGTAGATCGACGGTCATCGGGATTTCAGGGCTACCAAGTTGCCCAAGATTTAGCACAAGAGATAGCACCCATATTTCGAGACAAATCTGGGCCGTCCGATCCAGTTGGGGCAGGGGGCGGCCAATCAACATCTCGGGTATCGACATTTTAAGAGACAAGGGATCTCCCATCCACTCCAGCTGAAGTTTCCGAAATGCGAAATGTCGAAGGTACCTTTGAAACTGAGCCCACGGTCCTAGCGCCAGGTCACATCAAGCGAGCCTCGGAAAATGGTGCTAGCGTGTGCCACGTGATGAGACGGGTCCCAAAACGTCGATGTCCTTTCAGTCGTCCGATCCAGAGACACGTGGTGCACGATTAGGCACTATCGCCTCTTTGTCTTTCGTAGATTTGAAACATGAGGGTCAACCTCCTCCCAGCCGCGAGACGCGAAGTGCCGAAGGCGTCCGGGACCCAGGCCCACATTATTTCCGAGATGAGCAGGACCGTCCATCCAGAAGGACGCGTGGCGCGCGATTAGGCTATGTCACCACCTCACCTTTTGTAGCTTTGAAACACAAGGAGCAACCTCCTCCCACCCAGGAAACACAAAATGTCGAAAGCGCCTTTGAAGATAGGCACAGGGTCACAGCCCGTGGTCACTTGGGGGCGATAGAAAGAACCGCGAAAAGAGTCGAAGACTCAGGTTTAGCTGCAGAAGGGATCACTGTGTTCTCCAGGTGCCAGTTCAACTTGATCTCAATCCTGATACCTGCTCAGAGTGAATGAAGAAGAGAGAGGGTGGTTGAAACCTCGCCTCACTCATTAATTGCAAGGTATGGATGTCCCGGCAGGAAGTCTATCCGAGGTGGTCCTCTGTACTGGTTTTCCCACAAAATCCATACCGATGTCCTCAACTCACCAGGAAAGTCTGCGCACATTAATTCAACATTTAAGGGCTCAACTACCACCTGGCATGAGCTATGCAGAATTAAGATGGTGTATGACAGAGGAGTGCAGGCCAGATTTGATTGAAGAGTTGCCCCATCCTGAAATTTTAAGACGCCTTTGTTGGGCAGTTGTTTAGGAGTATATATACTTAGTTTTCTATTTTTCAAAGCATCGATGGTTGAGCTAGGCTCCCGATTGTAAAGTTTTGATGAAGCGTTGGTCGCTCTAGTTATGTATTGGCATGTGAGACTTCTTACTTTATGGATGTCAGCCTCTTTCCATCTCTTTGTTTGCATTGTGTTAGAACATCTCGGAATTGGAGGATCCAGTCGAGTTGCGTTGTTATAGGATGATGTAGGTTGGATCACTATAATAGTTGCAGGGTTTCTAATCAGTTCTTGTAGTTTCTCAATGCTGAATGGCTCGGAATTGGAGGATCCAGTCGAGCCACCTTTCAGTTCTTTGAAACTCGGGGTCAAGAGGATCTTGTCTTTTGAGTTTTCCTCCTCAAGCTATCGAAGGCCTGATGCCCGAGGTAGTCTTGCTCACTCATCTCATTAAGTCTTCCATCTATCCATCTTATACTCAACTTACTGATAGAAGTTGGATCAAGACCTCCCTTGTCTTCTACATACTAGGCTCGGTTTCCCGAGTTAAAACTATGCCTTCCTAGGTCTCCACCCATTTGATCACCCATTAAATTTATTCGTGACATAAAATGATGGGCGTTGGGCTCTGCTCCTGCTGCAATCCAGGAGTGACTTATAACGCTAACATTTCTGGTGCCGTTCCTGGGGACGAAGTTGAATATCTTCCCCGGGATTGAACATCAACGATTAACTGATTTTGAAGGTGCATCAGATATCAGAACTATCAAGATTGCTACTGTGCACCTGGCGGCTCCATTGATGTGACTCTGCTGGGCGACCCCACTAGTTCCAACCCATAAGAGACTCCATTGTTCCAGCCGTGGCTTCTAGAGGCAGACACACAAGGTCTACTCCTCAACTATCATTAGCACCACTTGAAGCTGACACAGAGAAGATTATCAGAAAGGGAAAGTTCTCTGAAGGTGGTACTTCTACTGCTAAAGCAAGTATTTCTGGTGATTTTCAAGATTTTGTAGAAACTCCAACCCCTTCATTTCGTCTTGTTTTATTACTTTCTGTCGGAGTTTCTCGTAGTCTAAATTTCGGGAGTGTTCCTCCTGGTCTCAAATTAGTAGGAGAAACTCTTGTCACTCCCCTTTCCCCCGAAGTGGTACCTTGGTTCAGACCCAACGCATCTGAACATTCGTCCTCCCTAGGTTTTACTACCCCTCCTCCTGTTATTACTATTGTTGAGGGAAGGGAAATTTCTGTGCCTTTAAGTCCACAATCCTGCTCTCCAGATTTGTTGTAGTTCCCCTCCCATCCTTTAAGCTCATCTCCTGTCTCTCTGTTTCAAACCTGATCTCCTCCTAGTTCCCCCAGACCTTTTGTTCCTATGGCTGGTGCTAATTCCCCTCTAAATAGAATGTGCGCCATAGTAGCTGCCAGATATGCTCCCTTAGTCCTACCTCAACCTGTGAATCCTCTCCCTGCTGGATATTACCTGAAATATATGCCCAAGTTCATTGGGGAAGGGGACATAACGGCGAAAGATCACCTGGCTGCTTTCTACAGTTATGTAGACAACCTAAACATTGAAAATGAAGATGTCTAGATGAGAGTCTTCGTCCAGAGCTTAGACAACAAGGTGAGGAAGTGGTTTAGGAGACTGCCCCCCAGATCTATTGCTGGGATTGAAGCTCTGGATAGTTCTTTCCTGAGGCAGTGGGGAGATAAGAAGGACTTCATGTATTACATGACAAAATTCGGGTCTTTGAAGAAAATGGAAGGAGAGTTTGTCTCAGACTTCTCCAAAAGATTCAATAAGATGTATAATAAGATCCCTGCTGAGATAAAGCCCACAGAAGCCTCTGCAAAAATTTCTTATGCTAGTGCATTCGACCCTGACTTATGTCTTCTATTGAGAGAAAGAAGAGCTACCTCCCTAGCTCAAATGCAAGATGCGGCCATAGAAGTGGAATCTAATGTATTGGCAGTTGACAAACTGAGAAATAAGACTGATGCAGACAAAAGAAAAGGGAGATCTAAAGCCTCAATGTCTGGCCCCTCAATCACCCTCAAGTGGATGAACTGACCAAGATGGTGAAGTCTTTGTCTGCAGAAATGGAGAGAATGAAGATGGAGGGAAGGAAATCATACAAAGGTCCTCAAAATGTCGAAAACAAAGGAAGCTTCGGGAGGCCAAATAATATTTCTCCCCTGACTATGTAGAGAGACCAGAGAGGAAGAGATAGAGAAGACCAAAAAATTCAGGCTCCTCTTCAAAATAATTTTGTGGTTGATGAGGAGGAAGGGGAAACAAACGGGCTTGATCCCAAAATCCACTACTTCAGAGAAATTCCTCCTTTTCCTCATCTCACTCACTCAACATACAAGGAATCTCTCATGCACAGTCAACTAAATGAAATTAGCAAGGGAGACAAGGCTAGCAGCAGCCAAAGCAGGTATAACCTGAGGTCCAAGAAAAAGATAGGAGCACCTGATGTCCTTGAACAACTCACTGGAGCAGAGAATCCCACTAAGGAAGTAGCAGACAATAATGAAGGTAAGAAGGCCCAACCCCTCTCTCCAATGGTCCAGAGTCATGTTCCTGAAGTAAGAGAAATTCCAAAGCTTACATCTTCTTTTAACTTTGAGCATGAGATTCAGAAAATTAGAATCCCTGTGGCCCTCTCTGAACTAATCAAACATGAAGTGTTCAAAAAACGCCTCTTCGAGATATTACAGTATGAAGACTCATGCCTTCCCACAGACTCCATCAATTTGCAAGATGAAAAGCCTGTAGTCATTCTGGGTCCTATGGTAGAAGACAAGAATGATTCATCCCCTCCCTTCTACACATCCTTGAACATACATGACAAGGTAATGCACAATTGTTTGATGGATTCAGGGGCTTCCCATAACCTCATGCCCAAAACTGTCATGGAAGAACTAGGATTAGAAGTCACCAGAGCCGACCATGACCTCTACTCCTTTGAATCCAGGAAAGTTCAATGCCTAGGAGTCATCAAAGACCTGGTCATGGCCATGTTTCAATTGCCCATGAAAAGTGTGGTTATGGACATTGTAGTGGCCGATGTCCCCCCAAAAGTTTGGTATGTTGTTATCAAGATCTTGGATAAAACAACTGTGGGGAACTTTGCAGATGGACCTAACCTATGCCACTATTCCTGTGTTCGGAGGAGAACATAGGAGACTATACAGAGAAGCCCAGCTGGCCTATATAATCAGTGATGAAGCCAATCCTACCAACCAACCTATTTTTGCCCTTGACACTGATTTAGGTTTTAGTCTACTGCAACTCACTAATGCTCTCGAGCCTCTTCTAAAACTCAGAAAGCATCCCACCACTTCTCATGAATTTTCTTTTCCCATCACCTCCGTCTGGAAAATGTTTTTGATGGAGCCTCTTCCAGGGAAGGTGTTGGTGCTGGAATATTTTTTGTGTCACCTGCTCAAGAAACCATATCTCTGTCATACAAGCTAGAATTTGAAACAACCAACAATGTGGAAGAATATGAAGCTCTTATTTTAGGATTAAGAGCTGCAAAGGAAATGGAAATTCAGCAGGTAACAGTGTTCGGAGATGCATAATTGGTAGTCCAGCAGATCATAAACGCTTATCAGGCTAAGCATCCTTGACTCAAGAGTTACAAAAATGAGGTATGGGACCTAATTGATAGTTTATTCTCAGCATTTAACATTTCTTTCATCCCGAGAGAGAAGAACACAATGGAAGATTCCTTGGCTACATCAGCAAGCAATTTCAAAGTGCCCTTGCCACCCAAATGCAGATACGATGTGGAAGTAAAATACAATGTCAAACATTGGAAGGTGTTCGAGGATGATCTTGAGATCAAAAGATTCTTGGAGACTGTCAAATAATTTTCAGAGATGCATATTAACCAAGACTCTGTCTCTGAAGAAAAGCTTGATGGGGGTAATTTTCTGAATAAGATTGCAGAGCGTAGCATTGTGCAGCTGCCCAACAATCATATTCCAAGGGGACTTGTTCCTTTGGAAAGGATTTTTGATAGAAATGATGTGGCATTAAAAGGGGAAATATCAGAGGATGAAACTAATACAACTCAATGCAATATTGGTACTAAGAATGAACCCAAGTTTGTCAAATTGTCGAGAAGTCTGACAAAGGAGCAGAGGGCTGAATACGCTAAACTATTGAGGGAGTTTGCTGATGTTTTTTCCTGGACCTATGAAGATCTCAAAACATATGACACTTCTGTCATTGAGCATAAAATCCCGTTGAAAAAAGAGGCAAAGCCATTTAGGCAGAAGCTAAGATAGATCAATCCTATGCTGCTGCCTATTATGGAAAGGGAAGTGAAGAAGTTGCTATAGGCCCAGATCATCGTGCCACTGAGATATTCAGAGTGGGTGGCCAACTTGGTCCCAGTAAGGAAGAAGAATGGAGAAATCAGACTCTGTGTAGATTTTAGAAACCTGAATAGGAGCTCACGAAAGGAAAATTACCCCTTACAAAAAATGGAACATATATTGTAGAAGGTAACATGACCATCCAGGATTTCCATGATCGATGGCTTCTCTGGATACAATCAAATCTCTTTTCTTCCTGAGGACAGGGAAAAGACGACATTTACCACTCCATGGGGCACCTTCATGTACGCTAAAATGCCTTTTGGATTGATGAATGTAGGGGAAACGTTTCAATGTGCCGTGGACATATCTTTCATTGGGGAAAAGGACAAGTTTGTGGTCATCTATCTGGATGACATAACTGTCTTTTCAAAATCTGATAAAGAACATTGTTGTCACCTCATGAAGGTTTTCCTGAAATGCAGGAGTTTTGGCATTTCATTGAATCCCAAGAAATCTTTGTTCTCCATGAAGGAGGAAAAATTATTGGGCCACATAGTATCAACAGAAGGAGTCAAGATCAATCCTAGCAGAGTTGAGGCAATACAGGCCTTATCAATCCCAAGATCTAGGAAGGAGGTCCAATCCTTCCTTGGAAAAATTAATTTTCTAAGAAGGTTTGTTTCTAACTTCGCTGAGGTGGTAAAGCTTATAACAGTCATGTTGAGAAAGGAAAATGAAGTGAGGTGGACCTCTGAAGCCCGAAATTCCTTTGAGCAGATAAAAAAGGCCTTGACAGAAGCTCTTGTGCTTATAAGTCCTGATTACTCAAAGGATTTCCTTATTTTCTCCTTTGCCTCATCTGACACAGTGGTTGTTGTTTTATTACAAACAAATGATGCCGGGCAAGAGCAGCCTATTGCCTATTTTAGCAGAGCTCTAAGGGATGTTGAGGTTAGGTACAACATTATGGAGAAGCAGGCCTATGCCCTGGTAAAGGCTCTCAAAGCCTTTAGAACCTATGTCCTGTAGTAAAAAATCATTGCTTATGTCCCCTCAACCATTGTTAAGGACATTCTTATTCAACCTGATATAGACGGGAGGAGGAGTAAGTGGATAGACAAGATCCTTGAGTTTGACTTAGAAATAAGGCCTACCAAATTAATCAAAGGTCAAGGTTTAGCTAAGATGTTGGTTGAAGCAAATTGCAAAGATTTGGGGGTAGATTTCATCAATGAATGCTCAGAAAAGGAGCAGGATCAATTTTCTAATATAGACCCTCAAGAGAACCTTCATTGGCTCGATGTCCCTGGTATAAGGATGTCATATACTTTCTGTAGGAGTTGTGGCCTCCAGATGGCCTGCAAAGAAACAAGGCGAGAGCTCTGAAGCTCAAAGAAATTAGATACTACCTTGTCGATCAAGTTTTATATTGGAAAGATCCCCTGGGGGTGCTTTTGAAATGTCTGAATCCACAAGAAGATGATAGGATCATGGTTGAATTTCACGATAGAAAATGTGGAGGGCATCATTTCTAGAAAGCCACAGCCTACAAAATCCTCAGGGCTGGATACTAATAGCCCATCGTATTCACCGACGTCTACAGAAAGGTCAGAGTTTGTATCAAATGTCAAAGATTTGCAGGAAAACAATAGCTCAAGTCTTTGCCTTTAAAGCCTGTGGTTGTTTCAGGACCTTTCCAGCAATGGGGCCTAGATTTTATTGGAGAAATCCACCCTGCTTCCAGTGGGTAGCACAGATGAATCCTGACTGCTACAGATTTATTTACTAAGTGGATTGAAGCTATCCCCACCAGGAGTTCTTCCCACAAGGTAATCATTCGATTCCTGGAAGACCTCATCACAAGATTCGACTTCCCAAGCAAGATTGTCACTGATAATGCAACCTCTTTCAAGGCTGAGCCGCTAGCCAAGTTCTATGAGCAATTCAGGATCAAACTGATTCACTCCACCCCATATTATCCCCAAGGCAATGGTTTAGCAAAGTCCTCCAACAAAATCCTGATAAGGATCATCAAAAAACTATTGGAGGACCACAAAAAGGCCTGGGATTCAAAGTTGAAATTTGCTCTATGGGCCGATCGAGTGATCACAAAGAGATCTATAGGCATCTCCCCTTTCCAATTGGTTTATGGAGCATAAGCTATTTTCCCTTCTCAGCTAGCCATTCTTGTAGCAAAGTTCTTCCAGGATTATCAAGAAGAGCCTGATGATATGATCAGAAGAATTCATCAACTGGTAGAGGTATGGTAGACCAAAGAACAAGTAATGAATAGAATTCAAGACCATCAGCAGAAGATCAAGCAGGATTTTGACAAAAAGGACAAGAAGGAAGAGTTTCAGATAGGAGACCTGGTACTGAAATGGGATGCTCCTAAACAAGACAAGGGAAAACACGACAAATTTGAAGCCCTATGGGTCAGGCCCTTCAAAATCTCTGAAGTATTTTCAAATAATACCTACAGGTTGTGAGATTTGAAGGATCGAGAATTTTTCAATGGCCTTGTGAATGGGCATTTTCTGAAAAGATGTTTTTCTTGAGCCGCACATGGCTCATCTGTGATTGTATATATTGTTTTTCTTTTATCTTTAAGTTTTAAATAATGACTCCATAGCCCAACTGCAAAGCACTGAAACTGCAAAAGAGTTCTTAGAGCATGACATGGACGACTCTATCCCCCATGGAGCCTAATGTTAAAAATAATTTTTTCTTGGGCACAAGAGTACCCAGGTCTGCAGGTTGCACGAGAAGCGCCCAAGCGCAGCACGGAAAAATCTCATTTTAGGCTTCAAGTCAAGCGAGCGGGCCAAGTTTTGTTGTCGGCGGCCGAGATCCATCTATAGAGAAGATCGACGGTCATCGGGATTTCGGGGCTACCAAGTTTCCTGAGATTTAGCAGAAGAGATAACACCCATATTTCGAGACAAATTTGGGCTGTCTGATCCAGTTGGGGCAAGTGGTGGCCAATCAACATCTCGAGGATCGACATTTTAAGAGACAAGGGATCTCCCATCCACTGCAGCTGAAGTTTCTGAAATGCGAAATGCCGAAGGTACCTTTGAAACTGAGCCCACGGTCCTAGCGCTAGGTCACGTCAAGCGAGCCTTGGAAAAAGGTGCTAACATGCGCCATGTGATGAGACGGGTCCCAAAACGTCGACGTCCTTTTAGCCGTCTGATCCAGAGACACGTGGTGCACGATTAGGCTCTATCGCCTCTTCGCCTTTCATAGATTTGAAACACGAGGGTCAACCTCCTCCCAGCCGCAAGACGCGAAGTGTCGAAGGCATCCAGGACCCAAGCCCACATTATTGCTAAGATGAGCAGGACCATCCATCCAGAGGGACGCATGGCATGCGATTAGGCTATGTTGACACCTCACCTTTCGTAGCTTTGAAACACAAGGAGTAGCCTCCTCCCACCCACGAAACACGAAATGTCGAAAGTGCCTTTGAAGATAGGCATAGGGTCACAGCCCGTGGTCACTTGGGGGCGATAGAAAGAACCGCGCAAAGAGCCGAAGAGCCGGTTTTAGCTGCAGAAGGAATCACCGTGTTCTCCAAGTGCTAGTTCAACTTGATCTCAATCCTGATACCTGCTCAAAGTGAATGAATAAGAGAGAGGGTGGTTGAAACCTCGCCTCACTCATTAATTGCAAGGTATGGATGTCCCGGCAGGAATTTTGTCTGAGGTAGTCCTCTGTACTGGTTTTCCCACAGAATCCATACCGATGTCCTCGAATCACCAGGGAATTCTATGCATGCTAATTCAGCATTTAAGGGCTTAGCTAGCCCCTGGCATGAGCTATGCAAAGTTAAGATGGCGTATGACAAAGGAGTGCAGGCCAGATTTGATTAAGGAGATGCCCCATATTGAAAGTTTAAGATGCCTCTGTTGGGCAGTTGTTTAGGAGTATATATACTTAGTTTTCTATTTTTCAGAGCATCGATGGTTGAGCTAAGATCCCGATTGTAAATTTTTGATGAAGTGTTGGTCGCTCTAGTTATGTATTGGCATGTGAGACTTCTTACTTTATGGATGTCAGCCTCTTCCCATCTCTTTTTTTGCACTATGTTAGAACAACTCGAAATTGGAGGATCCAGTCGAGTTGTGTTGTTATAGGATGATGTAGGTTGGATCACTGTAATAGTCACAGGGTTTCTAATCAGTTCTTGTACTTTCTCAATGTTGAATGGCTCGGAATTGGAGGATCCAATCGATCCACCTTTCAGTTCTTTGAAACTCGGGGTCAAGTGGATCTTGTCTTCTAAGTTTTTCCTCCTCAAACTACCGAAGGCCTGATGCCCAAGGTAGTCTTGCTCACTCATCTCATTAAGTCTTCCATCTATCCATCTTATACTCATCTTACTGATGGAAGTTGAATCAAGACCTCCCTTGTCTTCTACATACCAGGCCCGGTTTCCCGAGTTAAAACTATACCTTCCTGGGTCTATACCCATTTGATAACCCATTAAATTTATTCGTGACATAAACTGATGGGCATTGGGCTCTGCTCCTGCTGCAATCCAGGAGTGACTTCTAACGCTAACAATATGGTTTTAGGGTTTGGTATATGGTTCTATACTCTTTACCTTCCAGAATTTTATATGGATGTAGATTCACACCAAATTCAATAAATAATCTTTTAAAAGAAATAATGATAAAGATTATCTTTATCACCATCCAACAACAATGGATTACAGAGATTAAGGGGAATGCCCATGCACATTTGTGAGTCCAACTCGGACATGTTCTTTTCAATATACTTGATGATGACATAAGGGTCATGTCTATCTTCATGTCTTTTTCCTTATGAAAATTTGATTATTTTTGGGGTGGTAACCATGCATGTTTTTATTCTTGTATCGACTCTTGTACAAAGATTTTCAAATCTAATTATGAATCTTCAAAATGTGATAAAAAAACAAAACTTTCCCATGCATGTGTAGTAATATCTTTCATTGCTAATGTCAAACAATAAGACTCAAAATGGATAATGGATCCTTTAATAAAAATATAAGGAACACTTTGAAAGGTGAAGTGTATACTACATTAGTTCAGTTCGGTAGAACGTGGGTCTCCAAAACCCGATGTCGTAGGTTCAAATCCTACAGAGAGTGATTCTGTTCTTGTTAGGTCCTAATTACAATGAAATAACTTCACTAACTTGAACAACAACCTGAATTTGACCTCCCGTGTCTCCTTATCCACATCTGCTACTGGGACTATATATATATTGATCTATACCTGACTCTGCCCCCTGAGCCTCTGTAGTCTTTACCCTTGCTTCATCTGCTCTATATGCGTTCGTTGCTTCTTTCACTAAGTTCACTGGCACAGGATCGGGATCTGAAACAGGAGGATCTGAACCTCGAATAACTGTAGCATTCGATGCTGACCTAAGGCCTAGTCCTCACCAAGACTCAAGCCGATACAGTAGTTGAGATAGGAATACATCCCTGCACCCTCGCTAAGGAAAGAGTAGATCCTACTCATAGAGTGGTGGATATGGTTGCTCGTAGAGCGAACAGACCAGAAGCCCATGTACTCCTTCTTACTGACCGCTTTACCGATCGAAAAGGAATGTAACTATGTTTGATATATGAGATGTTAGAATCATATATCTTCCTATGTTTATGATTAAGAATATGCAACAAGTGAACTATGATTTGATTTATGACATGTATTTAACCATATATATATATATATATATATGAAAGATTGTATTTCACTTTAGTTAAATGGTCATAAATCCTTGCAACCATGAAATCTATTGTCGTGATCATAGATGATTGATGATGATAAGTCAAAATACACTTATACCTTCTCATATAAAATTTTTGTGGAACTATGTTGAAACCATTTATTTACATGATATCCACATGGCCATTTTGGTAAAGTGATCCATGCTTACAATCAAATAGTCACTACCTTCACTATCTTTTATTAAACCTTCACAAAAATATATTCTAAGCAACTCCCATGGAATTATTAGCATTGGAAGTGGAATGTATTTGCCTAACTTTTTATTTTATCTAGTATATGATACAAAGGGAAAAACTTATAACAAAAGTTTATACGCTTCACCATATTTGGTCCATAGAAATGCATCTATAAATGTGTAGTTGGATTCTCCGCTCCTAGTGTCCTAATATTTTTGAATGGTGTTTCTTGCATAATAGTTATAGCTTGCGATATAACCAAGGACCACAAAATAATGCTAAAACTTATCTAGAATATTGTCATTCAATAGGTAGTCATGGAAATTCATCTTCAAGAATTATTTTATATATATATATATATATATATATATATATATATATATATATATATATATATATATATATATATATTCACATAAACATTTATGAAAACATTTAACCCAAATTGTTAAAATTGCATAAATTCTTTCAATCCAAATACTAGTGGTTGGATAGGAAATATTCCACCTTGTTTCTACTTTATTTTTTATACTTAATTACAATGTTGTATTGATGCAAATAAGTTATCCACTTCATGTGCAATGAAATCTCGATCTTGATTTATGTCTCCAATAATATGAGAGGCTTATGGCCATTGTGAATGATAATCACTTCCCCTATCAAATAATGTCACATCACTTCACTACTTAAACCAAGATGTACATCCCTTTGTTGTACACAAATTAGTTCAAATATAAATTTGAAAAATTCTTGGAGTAGTAGGAAATAGATCTTTGTTGTTCCATTATAATATGGCATCTGTGGTATTTCCAAAAACTTCCACCTTGATCACAAAATATTATTGAATGTCATGAGAGGTAAGAACTAGAGTATTCACCACAAGTTGGTGCTTTATATTTTCAAACACTTGTCATTGCATGGTGCAAAAAATTCAACTCACTTGGTCAATATTTAATTCATTATAGGGTGTAAGACATGAGAAAAATACATGATAAATTTCTAGAGATAATTTGACATTTGCATGAAGATTCATAGATCATGAGTATTCTTTAGTAGAAACCAATTTGAAATAGATAAAACATCCATCGAATTGACACTGAGTCCATATTATCTGAAGGAGTTAGGAACTCCTCGATATCACACTGCAACACCACACTTATAGAAATAAAGAGAGAGTGAATGATCTAACTAGATCTGTTTATTAATATTCAAGAATGAAGGTTGATTTATACAATGGAAATAGGCTCAGTGCTAGCTATCATAGTTGGGAAGATAAGATATCCTACATGATATTACAACTCACTATGCACTGGAACTCCAACACCCCATGAACTTACAACTCACTATGCATTGGAACTCCAACACCCCCCCTCCCCCCATACGAGAAACATAGGGAGAAAACAAAATAAAACAAAGATGGGTCTTGAAAACAAGGTAAACTCTCATAAACAGAGAAAAGGAGAAAACCCATAGAAAAAAAGTCCTCTCCAAAAGAGAGAAAAAATCCAATGTTGAAAATGGGATTGAAGAAGGTCCCACACATATGCATTGAAAAGCAAGAGCATGAGGCCCATTGAGGATGAAAGCTGTAATCAAGAAGTATGACCAAACTATGAAGAAGAGGGCCAAGTAACCTCAAAGAACATGGTTGAATTCTGAAGCTGAAGAGGATTGGTTGTACAGGCACAAGAATTACAAAACAATTACAACCATCACATAAATGCTTCAAAAAATAGGTGTTGGTGAAGAACTAGAACAAGGCTTTGAATAGAATAAAACACCATCAACCATAAAAAGATAAATGAGGATTGTAGATGCTAAAAAATTGTAATAGGAAGTATGGCCAAAACTCTAAAAAGGGCCAATTACCCCAATCTATCAATGGCAAGAAAGATCCATGTAGAAATCCAAATTTCAAACTTCTGAAACAAAAAGATTGATCCTCTAAAATGAGTACTTACCTAGAAATTCAGACGAGGTACTCATTTACAACCGAGAAAACACCATATGTTGAGTGTCCCTATGGACACCAATCCATCTCATCAGAGTGCATAGGTCACTAGCTGTTGCAACCGATGAGTCAATATATGAATTAGTGTTGTGTACAAGGCTCACTTTGAAGATGATTGATCTTGATCAAACATGGTGAGTAAAAAATCACATGAAGAAGCATTGCATAACATCTCCCCACTATGTCGAACATAGTGGAAATGATGATGGCAATGGATGTCACAACTGATGACTAGAGTATAGATTACGAGCTAAAGCCAGAAAAGATGAAAAACAACCTAAGAAATAAATAATCCAAAGTGTCAAGCTCCAAGATACTGCAAAACAAAGCAATATGTGGAGACACATATTTGGTTACACTCTGAAAACTATGTGCACTAGTGGCACATACTCCACTATGTAAAGGTGCAGAACTAGAGGTACCATAAATAGTCGTCATGGATAATTATCCTCAATATGAATCCCATGTATCGTGGGTGAAACAGATCTGTAGGATTCCCTTAAACAATTCCTCAAATCCTGCCATGACCAACCATCAAGCCAACCACAAAAAATCCTTGGAGTTGGTACCTTTCCAAGATGTTATTGTATATGCCTCTTCATCAAAGAGTTAAAAGAAGAAGAATTAACAAAAGGATGTGGATACCTAACATGACTGCAATGTTGTCACTCATCATGATGTTGATGATGCATATATATGGAGGATGTAGACCTTGAAGCTAATGTTGAAGAGTATGTTGCTGGAAAAAGCTCTCATGTTGGGGATGAAGAGTCTGATAGTGACAATTTTGATGATGAAGTTGGTGTTGAAACTGGCTGTGAAAGATCCAAATCTGTATCAATAAGAGGTTTAGGTGGTGGTTGCAACTCAAAAGTCTAAGATCCATCTCATGTGATGGACTCTTGTGCTGGAACAAAGTGAGCAAAAATATCGTCACAACTTGCTAATGGAAATGAAGTCCCATCAAAACCAAGTACGACTTTTGATGGTCTCATCAAAGGTTTAATGGGATGTACAATCCCATGTCCATTCTTACCAAGGCCGCCATGAGTGTATCCCATCTGATGCATCAATTTTAACCAAATACCAGAATTTTGCAACTCAAAAGTTGGTGAAGGAAGTGGAGGTGTGATTGGAAATGCAAAAGCTCCATTAGAATCAAGAGACAGATGTTTTTGCAAGCACACAATAATGTCTTCTTTCTCTTTTAATTTAGCAAAAAAGTGTTTATTGAGAAGAGTGAATTTACCCTCCATCTCATTAAAATGAGTGGTCCAAGTATCAACTTGAGCTTGAAGCTTCTCCATTAGACCCCTAATGAGTTCATAATCCCCGAAAATAGTTGTACTCATGTTTTGAAGACAAACCTTGGATTTTTCTTTTTCGCCTCAATGTTTGCAAACTTCTTTGACAAGTTTTACATTCAAATGAGTATTAAAGAACTCTTGTATTTGAGGTCACAATCTTCCCTTCCTCAAAGCCATGATCTACTAAAATCCCATCTTTTGATTTATGGAAGATCACCCGAGGATAAATTTGATCCAAGGCCAAAGGTCGGTGAAGTCCACCAATATTTTTCAACCACCACGGAGGAGCAAACAAAATTTTTGCGATTGGATACCAATCCACACGACCAATCTACAAATAACCACCACAACGAGCCACCTACAAATGAAGATCTCAAATGAGTGTTGAGAAGGGCCACGAGATTTAAAAGGGTGATGTGGACTGTTTAAAGTAGATTTCACAACTATCATATATTCCCACCAGCCACGATCTAGACATTTAGATTTGAGTGTCGATGAGTATATCTCAAGGCTCACGAACCACCCAATAATATGTGAGTGAAGAAATAGGGTTATGGGGCCTCCACTCTGCCGATCGATAAAGTGGAGTGGATTTGTTTCTTTTGCAGCTCCAGGATCACTTCTTTACATCAGCTTTATAATAAATAATTGTTGCAACATCTATAAAGAAATATTTATCATAACATCGATGGTGTAAAAACATTGTTGTTTTGTTAAGCCCCGATCAGAATACAAATCTGGGAAGAAGTGAGCCAGATGCACCAAAATAAAGGTTTGAATTAGTTGGTAAATTATCGGTGGGTTGCGACTACCTGAGCAAAATCGAACGGAATATTTAAGCTCCGATCAGATGAGATTCAAACCGAAAAAGCTGAGAGATGACATCAAAATCTCTCCTTAAAAAAATGAGAAGGGGTTTAGAGTGACGCTATGACACCATGAAGGATTTCAGAACTCCTCATGATAACACTGCAACACCACACTTCTACAAATAAAGAGAGAGCTAATGATATAACTAGATCTTTTTATTAATCTTCAAAAATGAAGGTTGATTTATACAATGGAAATAGGTTGCTAGTTCTCACAACTGGGGAGATAAGAGCTTCTACATGAGCTTACAACTCACTATGCATTGGAACTCAACAATGCATTGGAAATCCAACATTATCTCATGTAGAACCTAATATAAACAAGATTCATGTGCCCAATAGAGCACATTTTTATGTTCACAAGTAGTTTATCTCTCTTTAGTGTTTGAAATACTAGTTCCAAATGTTACAACTCCCCCCTTGGATTTTACTAAAAATCAGTATGTCATCTAAGTATTAGATCCCAAATGGGTTGGGATACAATTTAAGCACTTCATTCAGCATATTCATGACTATCATGGAGGAATTAGAAAAAAAAAAATAGAAATACAAAACATTAAAATAATCATTGATGCATTTTAGATTTTATCTTCCATGTTTCTTCATATGGATATAACAATAATCAAACTTCAATTCAATGATTAATTTTCTTTCTAAAAGGTTATTTATTCATTAGTGTGTGGAAATGGTTACTAATAGTGATAATATTTAAAATAGAGTAATCCATGTGCATTATCCATGTGTCATCCTTCTTTGATCTAAACTAATGGAAAATTCACGAAGTGTCATGGGAAATGTTCGAGGAATAGTTCCAGGAGAGGTAAGGAATTCGTTGAGCGTCAGATCCACAAGTTCTATGCCTTGAAACTTACATTCAACAAGTTTTTGTTAGCCTTAGTGTTAGAATTCAACTTCTACTTCATTTACCAGGATTACTGGACCGAAGAAAGTATGTTGGAATGTGGGGAGCCACATTTCTAGCGTGACGACCCAGTGAAGAGCACTAGAGCATCTCGATCAGTCGGACCCACTACCATGGGAGATTTGGGAAAGGCCCATCAGATTCATGTAGCGGTGAATAACCGCGAGGTAGAGAACCAGTCGACTGCGCTCGAGACGTCAGGTACCGTTGCTGACCAGAACCTTAGTATTTGATAGATCCCGGTGTTGTCGAGAGTTTCATTTCTGGTACAGCGCTAAAAAGGATTAAGTTAAAGGAATTCGAACATGATGATTTTAGCTTTGTAGAGATTGCTTCGGGAGCCAACAACGAGTTGGAGGAAAGGTTATGAGCTGTACCTTAACCTGGGAGAGTTTGTCACCAGGGCCAACCTGTACATCACGATCTTCAGATCTTATGACGTCGTGATCGGTATGGACTAGTTGGAATCGCATGAGGCGATACTCAACTGTAAGACTAAACGATTGAGCTTGGTCGATGATGAAGTACAAGGAATTGTGATTGTAGGTAAGAACCAGAGAGTTTCCCTAAGGTTCATCTCTTCCTTGCAGCTATGGAAGAGCATGCGCAAGGGGTGCAAGATTTATGCGATCCTTGCATTAAACGAGAAGGGAGTGGCAGAAGGTCTAGAACACCTTTCAGTGGTGAGAGAGTTTGCATACGTATTTCCAGAGGAGTTACCTAGGATGCCACCAGAGAGGGAATTGGATTTTACTATAGACCTAAAACCGGGGACTGAACCGATAGTGAGAACGCCTTATCAGATGTCGACCCCGGAGTTACAGGAGTTGAGAATGCAATTGAAGGAATTGTTGGACCTGGGACTGATACGTCCAAGTGTGTCACTGTGGGGTGCACCAGTTATTTTCATACGAAAGAAGGATGGGTCGTGGAGGCTCTGCATTGAATACCGTCCATTGAACAAGGCAATGATCAAGAATCAATATCTATATCTGAGGATTGATGATTTGTTCGATCATATGAAGGGTGTGACAATGTTCTCAAAAATTAATTTGCAATCAGGGTATCACTAGTTACGGATCAAGGAAGAGGATGTCCCTAAGAATGCCTTAAGACGAGGTTTGGACATTACGAGTTTATTGTTTTAGCGTTTGGACTGACAAATGCCCCATGGGTATTTATGAGTTGGATAAACAGGGTGTTCTGCGAGTACTTGGATAAGTTCGTCCAAGTATTCATGGACGATATTTGATTTACTCTCGAATGATGGATGAGCATGACGAGCGCTTGCGCATGGTACTATAGTGTCTACGAGAGAACACATTGTATGGGAAGTTTTCCAAATGCTCGTTTTATCAATTGAAGATCCACTACTTAGCGCATGTCATCTCCGACAAAGGTATCGCCTTGGATCTAACAAAGGTCGAGGCTATTATGGAATAGTTTGTGTTGACGAATGTCCTAGAAGTGCATAGCTTCATGTGTTTAGTAGGATATTATCGATGGTTCATCGAGCGATTCTCGAAG
Organism: Picea engelmannii; assembly: GCA_009831015.1. Classification (NCBI taxonomy): domain Eukaryota; kingdom Viridiplantae; phylum Streptophyta; class Pinopsida; order Pinales; family Pinaceae; genus Picea; species Picea engelmannii. Next base: position 725,671 of record ML777586.1, on the reverse strand, counting down.
ATAGAAAACATGATTACCGAGTTACATAAGAAAATAAAGAAGTTTGTTTGGACCAAGAAATGTGCAAAGGCATTTCGAAGGCTCAAGGATATGTTGACAACAACACCAATACTGAATGTCCCAAACATGGACGCAAACTTCTTGGTATGCACTGATGCATCCAAGGAAGGCTTAGGCAGAGTCTTGATGCAAGATAGTCAATTGATTGCTTACATCTCTAGGAAACTGAGAAGGCATGAGGAGAACTATGCAACACATGATTTGGAGTTGTTAGCCATCATTTATGCCTTGAATATTTGGAGACACTACCTTGTTGGACAATAATTTGAACTAAAGATGGACCACTATGGACTACAACACCTCTTTACGCAAAGCGACCAGAACACACGACAACGACATTGGTCGGAATTGTTTAACGAGTACGACTTCGAGATCACTTACATAAAAAGAACAGTGAACCGAGTGGCAGAGGCATTGAGTCAGAGACCACACATCTTTTTGGTGATGCCTCTTCAGATGAATCTATGTGAAAAGATTCTAACTTTCCAGCGTGACGATGACTGGTACAAAGAGGTCGAGGGTTTTATCGGACAAAACACAATGATGGTACAAAAATTTGAAGGATTTATGTTTGACGACGATGGATTATTGAGGTTTAAAAATCGGATTTACGTATCGCTGAATGACGAGTTGAGGATGTTGATCCTAAGCGAGGATAATAGAGCCGTATACATGGCTCACCTAGGAGTCACGAAGATGAGGGTGGACCTTAAACCCTTATTCTTCTAGAAGGGAATGAAGGAAGACATAGTCAACTATGTGGCCATATGTCTAGAATGCCAGCAGGTAAAGGCTGAACATAGACACCTAGTAGGACTACTGTAACCACATGCTATTTCGAAATTGAAATGGGAGGTTATTTCGATGGATTTTATTGTTGGATTGCCACTGACGGAAAGGAGACATGACTCGATTTTAGTAGTATTAGAAACTATGATGAAGAGTGCTCACTTTATTTTTGTGCGTATGAGGTATCAGGAACCTGACATAGCTAGAGTTTTCATCAGTGAGATTGTGAGGCTGCATGGTGTGCCTAAGAGGATTATATCTGATCGAGGATCAATGTTTATTGGATGATTTTGGACGAGTTTCCAAGAGGCTATGGGAACCCAAATTAAATTTAGTATTGCGTATCACCCGGAGACTGACAGGTAGACCGAACGAACGAACCAGACCTTGGAGGACATGTTGCACATGTACGTGATGGACCAACAAAAATGTTGGGAATAATTCTTGCCACTGGTGGAGTTTGCTTATAACAATAGTTACCAAAGCACCATTAAGATGATGCCTTTCGAGTTTCTTTATGGGAGACCATGTCGGATGCCTTTGTGTTGGGATCGACTTGAGGATAGGGTCTTGGTGGTACCAGAAGCGATCCAAGAAATGGAAGGGAAAATGAAAATAATAAGACAAAGGATTAAAGAAGCGTGGGATCGACAGAAGAGTTATGTCGATGCGCACCATGTTGACCATAGATACGAGGTTGGCGATCGAGTCTTCTTGCAGGTTAAACCGCATAAGAGTTCGATCAAGTTTGGAAAGGGAGATAAAATCTCTCCTAGGTTTGTGGGACCTTTCAGGATCATGTAAAGAAAGGGGCTCGTGGCCTATCGACTAGCCTTGCCTGATTCCTTGAGGCGTATGCATGATGTTTTTCACGTATCTATTTTGAGACATTATATTAGTGATCCTACACATGTTATTGGCATGATTTCCTTGTAGGTATCGGACGAGGCGGCACTCACGGCTGAACCGACCCACATCTTGGATCATCGCATTCGACACCTACAATGTCGAATAATAGATCAGGTCAAGGTCCAGTGGTACAACTATAGTCCGCACTCGACGACTTGAGAGGCCGCTTATGATATGCGCCAACAATTTCGATTTTTATTTGATAGATAGACTTACGATATTATGATACACATTATTTTCGGCACTTATACTGTGAAACTTCAGGACGAAGTTTAGACTAAGAGGGGGTGTATGTAACATCCCACTCTTGCGCACTGAGTGAAATTATTCTTTGAGGACACTTTCTCACAAGTAATCTGGATTATTATGCTATTAAAACATCGATTTTCATTATGAGGCGTTATGGGTTATGTCATGTTGTTTTGCTGCATTGACATAGACAGGTGCTATTGACTCAGTTTTACTGACTATGTAGGATTTTGGACCTCGAGGATGCAGAGGCATTGATGGAACCCCTTGGAATCCGGATCGAGTCAGGGAGTGAACCATTGGGGTTTGATTGTTTTATATGTGATATTAGTGCCTCTGATTAGACGATATGATTATGGATATATTTCTGACATGATTCGTTGATGATGCAGGCTGACGATATCTTTCTGAACAGACTCACATGTGGAGTAGAGGGGTCATGCACGACTACCAGAGATGTTGAGAGAGAGGTGTGGACAAAATCCCTGCCGCAACCTACTAGCACTCCCGTCGTGGCTCGAACTGTAGGTTAATGTTTACGTAGTTCGAGAGGACCCACGATGTCACGAGGGAAGACTACCACAATCACTCATGACGATTCTAAGGGGCACACAATAAGGCGGGTGCCTTATTCCTTTGAGGCCCTTAGCCTCCTACAAGTTCACCCAACAGAGTATTGACTCTAGGGTTTTTTTATGTCTACCAAGTCAGTCAAGAGGCGAGTAGCACCCTTGGAGCACATGGTGCATCCTGAAGGGCACGTCGCGTTGCTAATGATAAATGAATGAACCTAGATGGCCTTAGGACGAATAACGTGATAAGAAATTTTTAAAACAATTTCCCTAATAAAATGTCGCCTAGAACAAAAATTAAAGTCTACGTCTAAATTATACTGGTGGTAGAATTTTTCTATCCTTTTAAATATATATATATATATATATATATATATATATATAATAAAATAAATAATGATGATAATATTCATTAATCTTGTAACAAGAAGGGAGTAAACAATTTAATTGATTCATAAAAATATGTTGGGATAAAAATTAAAAAAGGGGAAATAATTGTTTTATTATATTATGATAATTTAAAATTATTAATTAAAAAGGGAAAAGGGAAAAGTTTATTTCTACACTTTCCAAATTGAGTTCTAAATGAAAAGGGGAAAGAGGGAAATCTAAAATAATTAGGAAACTAAGAAAAGAGGGAAAGACAAAAAGAAAAGGGAAACAAGAGGGAAAAAGCAGAAAGTCAAACTTAGCAAGGTATATAGCATTTAAGAACTTTCTAAATTAACTCAACTAGTAAATTGGTAATGGGGAAACTCATTAAAACTTGTAAGGGAATATGGGGACACCTAGGAGCGATTCTAGGATTGAATTTAGGTGGGTGAGGGAAATAGGGGCAATTAATTAATTAAATAAATAAATTTATGGAGGAAAGGGGATGGGTGACACTTCTACAGGGAGGATTTTTAGGAATTAATTTATTAAACATTAATTTAAATGGGATTTTGGGGAAGGTAAAGGACTTCGAAAATCTATATAAAGGATGGAGGAGGAGGAAGAGAGATCTCTTCAGTTTGGCGTAATGTTATGCTATAGAAATCCATACTTGAATGACTTAGCTTGTGGGAGTTGGGATACCCATCTCAGTGAGGAGTGGTTGCTAGGCCTTGCGAGACAAGTTGGGAGTTAGTTGATTCTCTGGTTAGTGTGTGTGGCCCCTTTGGGGCTCAAGGGGATAAGGGGGAAGAAGAGTACCCCTAGCATTGGATTGGAGGTACTGATGAAGTCTCATCGATCGACAAGCGATATTTTCATAGAGCACGCGAGACATCAACTCAGAGTGGGCAATCAGGCAACAATACGCTTTCTTTATTTTTTCATGGCAGATTGTAGTAGGATTTATGCTTTGGATTTGCAGGTTTAATTAGGTAAGTAAATTGATTGTCTTAGCGTTCTAGTTGATGATTGAATTTTTCCATGGCCTATAGCTCAATGATTGATTGACTCCCATGGCCTTTGATTCCCGGCATGTCTTGATTGCTCTGTGGTGTATTGATTTTTGAATATTGTGGTTGTTTTTTCCTTTCATCCCTATCCCATCAGTCCTTTCCTAAGCAGTCGATTAGGATCCTGATCTATGGTCATCGCCTCAACGTTAATATACCTATGGATCTCAACGCCTTGCTTTTATGTGCATGGATGATGAGTGAAGGACGTTCTTGTCAGCCATCTACCTCCGTTATTATCCTTGGCTGATTGTTTGACTTGCACCATCTAGCAAAGACCTCTGCGTATGGATTATCTTGCATCCTTGTTGGTTTTTTATCTACGCCTTGACTGATAGAATCCCCATGATCATTTAATTGAATTTTCCCATTGGATCCTTGCGTTTCTCTTACTGTTGTCTGCATTTTATTGGTATTCTAGCAATGGAAAAATGAACTGATTTCATGTATTCATTTTTGTATTGGTATCCTAGAATGGAAAAATGTTTTTATTTGTTATTCCTGTTTGCGTTGTATTGGTATTCTGGTAATGGAAAAATGAATTGATTTCATGTTTGCATTTTTGTATTGCTATCCTAGAATGGAAAAACGTTTTTATTTGTTATTCCTGTCTGCGTTGTGTTGGTATTATGGCAATGGAAAAATGGATTGATTTCATGTCTACATTTTTGTATTGGTATCCTGGAATGGAAAAACATTTTTACTTGTTATTCCTGTCGAAATTGTATTGGTATTCTGCCAATGAAAAATCGATTTGATTCACTCTCTGCATTTATATAATTTGTATCCTGGAAATGGAAAACCGTTTCTGTGTCATTCATGTATGCGTTATATTGGTATCCTGGTAATGGAAAAACGAAATCGTTTCCCTGTCTTCATTTTTATAATTGGTATCCTAGTAAGGGAAGGGAGTTTGGTCATTTATGTATGCGTTTGCATTGGCATCCGAGAAATGAAAAATGGAAACCATGATTTTTCCATTTAAAACGTGCCTGATATTGTCGTTGAAGTGCCCACGTTTTTTATTTAAAGGTTGACAGAGATTTCCATTGAAATGCCCATGTTTTTTTCTTTTAAAAGTTGATAGATATTGTTGTTGAAATGCCAACGTTCTTTATTTTAAAAGTTGACATAGATTGTTGTTGAAATGCCCATGTTTTTTCTTTTAATAGTTGATAGATATTGTTGTTGAAATGCCCACATTTTTTCTTTTGAAAGTTGACAGAGATTGTTGTTGAAATACCCACATTTTTTCCTTTAAATCAATTGGCTAGTTGTTGATAAAACGCCCACGAATTTGTTTTAAATCGATTTCATGAGCTTGCTGTAAACACCCATGATTTTGGCTATTAAATCGATTGCTTGAGCTTGCTGTAAATGCCCATGATTTTTTCCAATTAAATGTGACTGAGTTTGCTGTAAGTGCCCATGATTTTTTCCAATTAAATGTGACTGAGTTTGTTGTAAATAACCACGGATTTGCCCATAAAAGATTGACTGAGTTCGTTGTTGAAGGGACACAAGTTTGCTATTTAGAAATATGACTGCGTTGATTGTTGAATGACCATGAGTTGATCCTTCTGCAGTTTTTTTGTCTTCTTATTCTCCTTCAATTTTAGTGTACCCATCATTCTCACTGCCAAACATTAATTGCTACAACCATGTTATTGGTCATATTAATTGCTATGTAACTGCCATGTTATTTGCCAGGATAATTGCTACAACAATGTCAAAGGACAACAATTTCCTTCTTAATATTAATTGCCACAATGATGTTAACAGTCAATAGTTCCCTTCTTAATGTTACAGACAACTAGTTATTTTTGGTATGGTTATATTAGATAGACGACATGTGTAATTTAAATGATTACAAGTGTTATATTGTATCATTTTACATTGATGTGGCTAATGTAGTTATATATTGTCATTTGATAGTTAGATTGTAATTTCAGGGATTAACTTAGAGTTACCCTTTTAGATGGTGATTAATGGTTAAATGAGTTTAGGAGTATTGACCAAAGTATAGATTAATCTTTCTAAATTAATTTGTAGTCAATGATTAAATCATAATGCAACATTGCCGAACTGATTCGTAATTCAGGTTATGTCGATTGAAATTAATGCTTGATTGTAATGTAGAATTGTCAATTGATTCGAAGGTGATGTGATTTAGATAAAAAGTAACGGTTATGGTGTAAAGTAGAATGGTCGATTGGATAGTATTAATTGTTAATCAATTGGTAAGTTAAAGACTAAATTATAATTTAGACTTGCTAAATTTCGATGGATATTCAATGTCAAAAACAATTTGTAACTGTTGGCTAGTTTAGACTTGATGAATGGGTTGGGTGTTTGACGAAGTCGTGACTCCCCTGGTAGTTGTCCTCTTGTGTCTCATCGACCTTTTGTGTGGGGTGTGGGTATAGTCTCCCTGTTAGTATTTGACTCCTAGCACATCGGATTTTTCTAGAGTCCTTGGTCTAGATAGGATGTGTTGCGCCAAGGTTGTTGATGCGTCTATCACCGAGGGACTACATGATTCCTAATGAGGGATCATGGCGCGCCCTATTTGGATAACAACGAATGATAGCTTGGTTGGAGTTAGTGCCTTCTGTGTGAGTGTTGTCGATCGTTGTTAGTTTGTTTTTGCGCACAGGTTGAATGCCTTCATGCGTTTGGTTCGCGTGCCTTGAGGTTCTAGTCTTTTTTTGTCAAGGTCATTGTGTCAGGAGGGGGATGTTATGCCTTGGATTGTACGTGGGGTCCTATTGTGTTGGGCGGGTAGTCATTTCTCCTTGTCTTAACGCATGTTTCACCCCGTTTCTCTTGTTCTAGTGAGTTGAATCATAGTTTCATGTTGCCTAGACTGCATGCTTACGTTAGTCGTCAGTGGTGAGGTAAAATTTTGTCGTCCTCGCCTTCTTTCCCTAAAAAAATAAATATAAAAAAATAAATAAAAATTTCCACTTTTGCTTCGCCTGTAGTCGTAACGAAGGGGCCCTTACATATTCTCTAATACCATATGTAACAACCCCTTCGTTACGACTACAAGCGAAGAAGAAGTGAAATTTTTATTTTTATTTTTATTTTTTTTAGGGAAAGAAGGCGATGACGACAACAGTTTACCTCACCAGTGATGACGAAAGTAAGCATGCAGTCCAGGCAATAGGAAACTATGACTCAACGCACTAGCACATGAGAAACAGGGTAAAACATGCGTTAAGACAAGGAGAAATGACTACCTTCCCGACACAACAGGACCCCGCCTACAAGCCTAGGGACAACATTGTCCTCTCGACACAACGACCCTGACGAACAAAGGCTAGAACCTCAAGGCGCATGAACCAAACACATGAAGGCGTTCAATTCGTGCACAAAACAGACTTACAATGCTCGACAACACTCACATGGAAGGCACCGACTTTGGCCAAGTTATCATTCACTGCTATCGAAATAGGGCGCGCCATGATCCCCTCATCAAGAATCATGTTGTCCCCCGGTGATAGACGTGTCAACAAGCTTGGCGCAACACATCCTATCTGGACCAAGGACTCTAGAAAACTCCAACGTGCTAGGAGTCGAATACTGACAGGGGGAATATACCCACACCCCACACAAAAGGTCGACGAGACACAAGAGGACGACTGCCAGGGGAGTCACGACTTCGTCAACCACCCAACCCATTCATCAAGTCTAAACTATTCAACAGTTACAAATTGTTTTAGACATTGAATATCCATCGAAATTTAGCAAGTCTAAATTATAATTTAGTCTTTAACTTACCAATTGATTAACAATTAATACAATCCAATCGACCATTCTACTTTACACCATAGCCGTTACTTTCAATCTAAATAACAATAATGGATGATGAGGTGATCACCGAGAAAGGGACTCAAGGATTTCCTTGGGAATATCATAAAAAACAAGGATGACTTTTTCAGTGACTAAGAAACACCAAGTGATAGGGTCAACAATAATAAATGGAATTTTGATTATAACTTCAAGTGTAAATAGGATTGAAGACCATAAAATACAAATCAGGATTACAATGGTCAAAGATAGGTGCAAGGAAATGATGGATGAATATGGATACATTACAAGAAAAGATATAGGTTCCATGAACAAGTGAAACCAAGTGGTTTGATCCTTAATGAGTGGAATGAATGATGGTAAATGAAAGTTTCGACCATTGGTGGGCCATTAATGGAAATATCCTTGGGGGAATATTGAATGGAGGTATAACATAAAAATGATCTTCAAGGTATGAATGAGGTGAAGGGAAAATGACATGTGATGAATCACACCATATCATATACCAATTTGATATAAATCGCTTGTGAATCCTTAGAAAAAGCCAACAAAATGAGAAGGAATCATAAGGATCTCTTTGAGATGTAGACTATATGGACTCCTAATCCTAATGGGGAAACAATGGCATGGATTCCAACATGCAGTAGGGTGCTCACTTTGGGAAACCCATGTAGGTGGCATACTGCCACTGAGCAAGGGAGAAATGCAATATGGATGGAATAAACTCCTTTCTTGAGTAGAGAGGGTCCTAATGACATATTTAGAGAATGGAAAAAAATAAAAATAAAATGCAACATATACACATGGATTGTTATATATATATGATAGTTTGAATAAGTATACTTAAAAGTGTGGCCATGATCCTAATGAAGAAATAAAAGTAGAAAACAAAAGAATGGGTACTAGGTGATGCACTTTCGCACATGAAACCAATACCACAACATATAAGTGATTACGAAAATAAAATCAATGGTGAAGAAAACACAAAAAAGTGATCTCTTAGTATAACAAAAAGAACTTGATGGAAAAAATGGATTTGAAACAAAGTAATTACTCATAAGAAATAAATGGAAACATGTTGAAGTTTTTGGGACAATGAATTCAATGGTGGAGACATCACTAAACTAAAATATTGTGAGAACCCATAAGAGAAAAGTGAAAAATTAGGGTTAAATTATTAACAGGGTTTGGAATGAAATTTGAAAATAATTTGTGCATTTTTGGTTTCATGGATCTATTGGTGCCTGTTGGCAGCCAATTCACATTTTTCCACTGTCTCATAAGCTACCTACACCAATGTTTTGCAAACCTTGATTTTTCGTCGCAATTCTCAAATGAAACGACACTTTTATTTTTGTGTTGTTCGCACACTTACCTTCATGTTGTTTTCACGACTGTAAGCGTGAAAACTTGGTCTTTCGAAGTCACATTAAAATATTTATTGAATTGTCGTTATCATTGTTGTTGATATGCCCATTGCGTTTACATTTTACTTATCATTTTGCAGTTGGCAAAACTTTTTGATCTGTACTCATTGGACATTCTTTGATTGATTGTGTAATTTCGTTTCATGAGTAATTGAGGTTGTGATGCATTGGTAATTCGATTTATATGTTCTTTGATTTGATCTATTTGGCACATTGGTATACATTAAAAACGCATTGGCACATTGGTTAAACTCATGGTATGAATTGTTCTATACAACGCATGTCACATAGTCAAAACATTGGTATTGGTTTTGATTTGTATGTGTGGTTTTAAAACTATGGTATAACCATTTCTTGCACAAATGATTAATACACTTACCATTGGTTCATTGGTTGGGAAATTGACATAATTGTTAAACTATAAAATAGTGGGTTGAACAGATATAAGCGTTAGCGGTTGTACCATTGGTAATGACTATTCTGCATGGCCAACAAATAGGTCCATCACCTTCACACAATGTCATTAATGTTGCTTCTACCCTTGTTTCACCTCTGTTAGCTCGGGTAACCCTTCATGCACTCTGCTCCTGTGTATGCTATGAATCAAACCCTAGACATACCGTGTTCTCAGCTCCATGGCACCGGTGGTGCGAATTGAGACGAACAGTAGCCAAGCCTTGCTACTATTCGACAATGCACAGAAAGACTTAGAGGATAGCGGTTGGATTACCTTTGTACAACGATTCGAGGGTTTTAATCTATTTTTTGCACAACAGTTCGCCCTGACTTTTGATGGCTGTAGGGACAAGGTGGGTGACATTCAGTTAGAAATCAATTAAGAGTTCATTAGTTCTGCCACCGTGTTAGCAGCCACGGGCCAACGTTGGTTTAAAAATTCAAAAGTGGAAGAGGTGCCATGGCCACTACTGTTCGTCTCACGAAAGGTCACATCCTGTGACAGAGGTATGCCCATTTCCATTCTTAAACCACGATGGCATGACCTTTTGATGATTGTTAAACAATTTGTGACCTGTGAGGGTCGGTATGGACTAGTTTTTCTCTACCACCTTCGTTTGTTAATGAATTTTATAGGGTATCCATTGAATATGCCTTTTTATTTTCAGTGTAGCCTATATAAGATGTCAAAAAGGTTTAAATGAGAAAAGGTCGATAGTAGCCTGTTCCACCATGGCCTAGTCAGACTCATCGTTGTTCTTCACTTAAATCTCCACGGTGATAGCTGGCAAGCTTTTGTTTCTCAGAACGGTTTTGATGATACATAGTCTATCCAAATTGACAAGCCTGTGGTTAATGAAACTAAGGTCGGGCCACCCGTGCACTTCCATGTCCTACTTCCCTCTCCTAAACCCTCGGTTGACCTTGATAATTACTTACGCGACGTCTTAGCAGACAAGGTTGAGGCTATAAAAAATCCTGTGAGAAAAAAGGTCAAGGGAAACCCTACTGTTGATGGCAAAGGTAAAAATAATGCTTGGCTTATCTCGAGAATGGCCAAGAATAAGCCTAAACCTAGTGTTGAGTAGAAGCCCATAGTCCTCAGTGAAGACTTGGACTCTGGCATAGAACACTTTCTAGCTAGTGAGTACCCTTACTCACAGGGTCTGTGTTCCGAGCCACCCTTTGACTTCGTTTCTAATCTACCCACTTGCCTAAGGAACAATCCTAGCTACCCTAGGATCAAGCTACCTAACAAAACCCTCAACAATACAACCAAACCCTCACTTGCATTTTTGAAGCCCGGACAATCGTCATGTGATCAATGTGATGTGTGGTTGGAATGATACTATACAGATGTTCCCTTACTTCAATCGAAAATCAAAGCATTGGAAAATCAAGTTGCAGTGTTGACCAGCCAAAGAGACAAGATTCAAGCAAATGATAGGACGCAAAAAACCACTGGTTCCATCATTTTTAGGAATGTCGAATCGGCTACAGCCGTTGTCAATTCCAAAATGTCATGATCAAGTTGTTTGCTTGTCATCCAGGTATGAATTTCGATATCATTTTCGTTTTGTTAATTGGTTGGATTAATATAATGGTTTGAGTTTGGTTTTCAAATAGCTCCATCTATCATTCGAAATGGCTCTGTCATAATGTTGTTCATCCTGTACATTGTTTTCACTTTGCTAAAATTAAATGAAGTTTTGATTTGGATACACGATTTGCTCATGCCTAGTTTAGCAACTGACTGGTTTTCATTTTTTTTGATTCGTTTGTCTGTTGAGTTAAAGAAATTGATGTTTTTCTTTCAATTTGATTTATTTGTATCTAATCTGAACAAGAGGTTTTCATGCTAGATTTACACCACGATCATATCTTGATTTGGTATGATTTCGTTATTATATCGGCTCTAATTTAGTTTATATGCTCTAATTTTAGAACGACTTCATGAGTTTGAATTGAAGTGATGTAATATTCTAAATTAGGAATACAACTCTGATTGACTCTGATTTGGAAAGAATGACTCTGTTTCATATAAAAACGATATTCTCATTTAAGCCTGTGCAAAAGATATCTACGCTCGAATCATGGAGCGGTTTTGATTCACAACGACTATGTTAAACTCCAGCTGTTCGATTCGCTCTTGTCTTGATTGGATTGATGTGTATTTTGAGTTAGTACGGTTGTTTTCGTGAGTTGGATTTGTATCATAGATGTTTCTCTGCTTGATTTTAATTTGCAAAATGAGTTGATTAAACCCAGATCGACAAATGTTATCTCTGTCAAATTCGGTTATAATTCGTTTTGAAATGAACAATTTCGTTCAATGTCAGTCGATTTGTTTGCCCCAAATATCAATAACAAACAATTGAACAAATCCTACAGATCCTGTTATGAATCGATTAATTCCATTATTGTTTCATTTGCGGTAATTTACACACTAGTTTTGATTTGATGGATCGTTTGTTTATGTTGTATCAATTTGAAAATAATCTTGTTGTTTTTGTATGGATTCGATCGTGTTCCCTGTTGATGAGGCAGCATAAACGATTGCCAACGATTTGTTTAATTGTATCGATTTCAATTTGATATGAAACGATTTCATTACTATTCGATACGATTTTGTATACCTGAATTGGTAACGAATTGAACAGAACGTACCCATCTCTGTTACCATTTGGTTGAGTATGATTTAGTGTGTTTAACTTACATACAAGTGTCGATTTGAATAAGGCTTTTAGAAATCAAATATCTTTTGATAGTTTGAATGTATTTTCAAAGACTTGAATTGATTATGATGTTGATTCTGTGTCTGATTTAGACCAGCTACAAAATCTCAAGATTTTGTAGCTAGTCTATAGAATTAGATTTTTTTAATCATTTTATCAATAAAATATCCTTCTAACTTGTCCATTTTTAACCCTTTTCAGGTAAATCTGAATTGCATTGGGCATGCTGGACAGTCTAGGAGATATTTGTGTATTTTAGTTTTATTTTAGGTTCCTAGTTTAGTCAGACTTGGGATATCTTCCCAGATTTTATGTAAACAGTTTTGATAACTTCCACAGGGATGTTTTACCCTGTGGAAGGTCTTTAAATACTTATTATTTTTTTCATAAGGATCATCCTCAGTTGTGGGAGAACCAGGCTATGGATTTCTAATACAAACTGAGACAGGAGTTGATGTTTTGCTACAGCGTTTGCTTTCATAATATCAATCTTTTGTTTCAAGTTTATGCATATCAATTTGCAGTTGATTATAGACTACTTTAGCTATCATAGTCTATTGCATGATGATATGATTTGATTAATGTTTTATCCATATCTGATCTCTTTCATTATTTAAAAATACAACAATTACTTGGTTTCAGTTAATGAATGACAGATTTCTCTTCTTCGTTAATCAAATCATTTCGTATAGATATTTGCATACAAGTTTATCTAACTGTGAAGATTTATAAATCATAAAATTGTTGTAAATTTTTATGTCTTGCTTGTCATGTAATCATATTTGAAGAGCATTGTAGCTTTCTGTTTACAAGGAGAGTCTGGATAATTCGGTGCGGGTTTTCTCCCTCCGATCAGCCAAGACAATCATTTCATATAGGACAAACCTGGGGCATTTCTCCAGGTCAGTTTGTTATTTATTTAATAGTTAATTTGTTAGTATAATATTAGTAGTTTAGTTAGATATATGTTTAGTTAGATTTGTAGTTAGAATTAGTATATTAGTTGTTTAGTTTAGTTGGTTTTTGTTTTTGTTCATAAAATTATAAAATCAACAAAAAATATCTCTCTCTGTCTTAGGGCAGAATACGAATCAGTTTTTCAAATTTTCATTCAAATTTGTAAATTGTAGATATTGTACATTTTGTGAATAAGTTTTGTTCCCGTTAGTAGTTAGAGATTTAATTGGTTAGAGTTAGTATAGTATTAAATAGTAGATTGTATATATCATAGTTAGATTTATTTAGTTTGTTTTAATAGTTAGTTTTAGTTAGATTAGTTTGTTAGTTTGTTTTAATTGTTATTTTTAGTTAGAGTAGTTAGTTAGAGTAGTTTTCTTTTGTTTTCTTAGGACTTAGATTGGCTAACGGAGCCTCTAAACCCATCAGGGTGGTTCATCCCAAACGGATTGGGTTATTAGACAACCCTGGACCGGTTCCACTCTCCCAGTTGACGGATGGTCAATTTCGCCCATCAACAAATGGCGCTAGAAGGAGGGTCTGGAATTAATTAATGGCACGAGGCAGTCACAAGACTCCTCCACCACCTAATCACTCACCTATAGTGACTAGAAGCCATTTGAACGATAATATTCCCCTTCAAACAACAACCACATCAACCGACGATCCACAGATCACAGTTGAGCCAACAACCCCTAATCCTATAGGTGCTGACATACAAGAGATTGTCCGCAAATCTCTTATAAAAAATCATAGTGCCTTAGCCCATTTGAGGCAACCTAACTGACCGTGGAGCCAACCTTTGGATTTCTTTGATATCAGAGAACAATTAGGAGGCACTGATCTCACTATGAATCCAATAGATCCAATCTTAAATCCTGCTGTAGGAGGATCTGGGATACCTCCTTCACCACCTCCATCATCTCCTTCCTCTTCTGGAGGAGGTTCCTCTGACGAAGGAAATTCCCCTTCTCAGCCTTCCACACCCACTACACCAATGGAAAACTAGAACAACCCTGCTAGACCTTGGCTTGATTAGGATGTCGTAGTTGTACCTGGAGCTCAGCATCCTTTACCTAAACATATGGAGAAATGGATTCCCAAGTTTGACCCTGACTCAAAACAGATCGCTAAAGATCACATTAAAATTTTTATGTTAGCCATAAGACTCCACAATGTCGAACATGAAAACGTTATCTGTAGGTTGTTCCCTTATACTTTCGAGGGTAATGCATCCACATGGTACTTTTCCCAACAACCCCATACCATTGTGTCTTGGAAAAGTTTGAGTCGTGCTTTTTGGAAAAGTTTGAAAACGGTAAGCCTCCGGAAGTCCTAGTCATGGACCTTTCTAGCTTAAAAATGAACCCAAAAGAAAAAGTTAAAGACTTTAATCAAAGATTCTTAACACTTAAAAACAGAATCCATGCAGATTCCATGCCTGCTGAGAGTCTTATAATATCATACTACACTAAAGCTTTGCATCAAAGTATAGCTATTTGGGTTAAATGGTCTAAGAAAGCCACGTTGTTAGAAGCCTTTGAGGAGGCCAGCCAAATAGAAAAGGACATACTTAGTCTTAAAGACTCTACTAGCAATGAAACTGAGACTAGTTCTTCTTCCAAAAAGAAGATTGAAATCCTCCCCAGACCCACTCAAAGTAAAACACAACCTGAAAGCTCTGATTTAGAAAACTTAACTAAAGTTGTTCAAAAACTGTCAAATCAAGTTATAGACTTAAAAAGGTCAACCGAAGAAGCTTCCTCGAGAAAAGGACCTTACAAGCCCCCGTTCCGAAATCCTTTTCCTACAAACCGACCTAATCCAACCACCGAAGGCCTTAATCTAGAAAGTCTGCAATGCGCCCTTCAAACAATTCTAGAAGCCCAAGATACCCTGATGCCTCCTGAGATCCCCGAGGAAGTAGTTGAACAAGATACAGTTCAAGAAGAAGAGTCTTCTCCAAACATTTTTGGACACTTCTCGGATAGCATCTTTCAAGCTAACTTCGAGACAGTTCATCCTTATAATACCAAGAGTAAGACAACCAACAAACCTTCTACCGAAAACACTACAATTTCGCCTCCAAAGCAATCTAAATCAGCTGATACTAAATAGAGTAATGTGAACCCCAACTTAGATTATGATGTAGTTGAAGATCTTAAAAAGTTGAGAGATAACATTTTTGTTTATGAGTTATTGAAATTTCCATTTCTGCTACAAAAACTGTTACAAAATATCTCAGAAAATGGGAAAAATGGTAATTCAAATGGTAATAAGGTTGTGCAGAACAAAGTTCCTCAGAAGACTTCCACTAAAAACCATCATAATCCTCAAGATAAAGGAAGCCTTCCTGTAAATAATGTAAATAATGTAAATAACGTAGATAAAGTAGATTTAGAAACTGCGAGTAAAAAGCCACAAGCTACCACTCTTAGTACTCGCAAAAATGCACCTCCATTTTTGTTAACTTTCAAAATATTTAATAGAAACGTGCACAATTGTATGGTAGACTCAGGAGCGTTATCTAATGTGATGCCATGGTCTGTTTTCCAAAAGATTAACGCTGAAGTTGAAACCTCCACCTTAAAAATCATACAACTTGATCGGACCAATGTTAAAGTTATAGGCGAATTAAAGAATGTGCTTATTAGATTATCGTCTAACCCCAAGGTTCACCAGGTTATTGATATAATTGTTGTGGATATTCCAGAAGTGTATGGTTTGTTTTTAAGCAGGGACTGGTCGGATAAGCTACATGGCTATTTCGCAACATATTGGTCTCATCTATGGCTTCCAGAGAACGGAAAGCCTAACAAGATAAAAGTGAATTGTGAACGCTACCTTAAGTTCATAGTCACAGATTTGAACGATCCCAACGAACCATTTACACCTTCTGTGGATTCACCCGAAGTACAACGGATGGACACCTTTTTCGGCAATTTCATGGCCAAGGCTTCAACTATCACCAATCCAGAACAACAGTCCGAGATTGTAGCATATGTGCAACCAATAACTTCCATGCAATGGTCTCAGGTACCCGATGGAAATCAAATTTGGTCTCTTTATTTTGACGGGGCAATGTCCAAAGAAGGAGCTGGTGCGAGCTGCGTCATTATCGATCTGGCAGGTAACAAAAAATTGATTGCATGTAGGTTAGAATTTGAATGTACTAACTACACTGCAGAATATGAGGCTTTACTACAAGGTCTCAGAAAAGCTTTAGATATGAACATTCAAAATTTGACCGTCTTTGGCGACTCTGAAATAGTGGTTAGACAGGTGAGAGATTCTATCCATTGTCTTTCTCCGCGTCTCAAAATCTACCAGTCTGAGGTATGGAATTTAATGAATAAATTTGCTACTTTCAATATAAATTATGTCCCTAGATTGAATAACTCTGAAGCAGATTTATTAGCTAATGTAGCTTCTAAAATTCTTCCTGCAAAAGGCTTGTCCCTAGATGCATTCTCCGTTGAGATATTGTTCCGCCCATCCGTTCCTGACAACATCATAAACTGGAGAGTCTTTGACGACGATCAACAGATTATTAACTTTCTGCACATGGAAGAAACTTTTCAAGGTGCGGTGATAGACGAACACATGCACGATGACAATTTGCGTGATTTCATGGTAATGCCAGATCCGAGAACTCCTGAATCTTCATCGGACATGGTAAACTCGATCCCTAAATTTGTAGTTATATTAGAGAAGTTTTATGATCTTCAAGATAAATTTTAAAAATCAGTCAACTGTAAAACCAATAGTTCCTCGTTATCGTATGAAAAGTAAACTTAGGAACTAAGGACAATCCGCAGTGCATTAATCTAGGGTTGGGGTGTTCCGAACAAGAAAAAGTTGCATTTATTAAATTGTTCAAAGAATTTAAATATGTCTTTGCATGGACGTATGATGAACTTAAAACTTTCGATCCTAATATCATACAACATGTCATTCCTATGAAGCCCCAAACCTTACCCTTTCAACAAAAACTAAGGAAAATGCACCCTAAGCTTGAACCGACCGTTCAAAAAGAATTGAATAAGCTCCTAAATGCTAAGATAATTTTTCATGTTAGGCACACTCAATGGGTTTCTAACCTTGTCCCAGTCCATAAGAAAAGTAAAGAAATTCGACTCTGCATCGATTTCCGAAACCTTAATAGAGCGTCTGATAAAGACAACTATCCAGTCCCACCCATGGAATAGATCCTTCAACAGGTATCTGGTTCTGAGAATCTATCCTTAATGGATGGTTTCTCGGGGTACAACCAAGTCCTGATGTCTCCACCAGACCAACTTAAAACTACCTTCCATACCCCGTGGGGCACTTATGCTTATCGAAAAATGCCCTTTGGATTGATTAATGCTAGAGCCACTTTTCAGAGAGCAATGGACATTGCCTTCCGAGGCTTAATCAATCAGTGCATCGTATTTTACTTAGATGATGTGAATGTATTTTCTAAAAACAAAGACGATCATCTAGCTCACTTACGAGCCGTCCTACTGCGATGTCGTAAATACGACATTTCCTTGAATCCTAAAAAATCCATCTTTGCAGTAGAATAGGGTAAACTCTTGGGATTCATTGTGTCAAGTGAGGGGATGATTATCGACCCCGAAAGGACTCAAGTCATCGTGAAAATTCCCCCTCCTACATCCAAAAAATCTATGCAGTCTTTCTTAGGCCAGATTAACTTTGTGAGAAGATTTGTCCCCAGTTTCTCTGAAATGGTTAGGCCTTTACAGAATTTGATTAAGAAAGACACCCAATATCACTGGGGACCCCTAGAAAATCAAGATTTTAATGCAATAAAGAAGGCCATAATAGACGCTCCGTCTCTCATGAGCCCTGATTTTTCTCAAGACTTTACACTCTACACTTTTTCTTCTGACCGTTCCTATGCCACCGTCCTAACCCAAAAGAATGATGAGAACAATGAAGTACCCATTTCCTTTATGAGCTCTGCTTTCAAAGGCGCTGAAATTAATTACCCTGCAGTAGATCAGCAAGCCTATGCTGTTTTCAAAGTAGTCAAACACTTCCGGTCCTATCTTTTGAAGTCAAGGACAAAAGTCATTGTCCCCTACCCAGTTGTCAGGTATCTGTTAGTGCAGAAGGAACTAGGAGAAAATAGAGCTAACTGGGTCACCTCCTTGCAGGAGTACGACCTAGAAATCACCCCAGCTCAGATAGTGAGAGGTCAAGGGTTATGCAAGTTAGTTGCTGATTCAGCAGCAGGACAACAAGAAGAAAGTGATACGTCAAACCTAGGAAAACATGATCAAAATTTAATCTGTTGCGCACAAAACCCTGTCAGTCCGTGGTATGACGATATAAGATTCTATCTTGAACATGGGTCAGCCCCCCATCACCTCGATCCCACTAAAATAAGAGCGTTTATATTAAAGTCTGCCTCCTTTCATCTGGTAAATGGTATCCTGTTTCGTCAAAATTTTGACGGCGTACTGATGTGCTTCCTTGAAAAAGACGAAGCAGAAAAAGTGTTTCTAGAGTTGCATGCAGGAGAAGATGGTGGTCATTTTGGTGGTGACACCACTTCCCATAAGGTTTTAAGAGCCGGTTATTAATGGCCCACTCTTTTTAGAGATGCCCATGCCTTGTGTCGTAAATATATCATTTGTTAGAAAGCATCAGGGCGGTTACAAAAAACAACCTTTCCTTTGCATCCCGTTTCAGTAGATTCTCCTTTTTAGCAGTGGGGCCTCAATATCATAGGTCCAATCAACCCCCCGTCCTCACAACAACACAAGTTTATTGTGACAGCCACAGATTACTTTACCCAATGGTTTGAAGCTGCTATGTTAAGAACCATCAACACCAGTCAGGTAATTTCCTTTCGAAATTCGAATATTATCACTCGTTTCAGTATCCTTAACTGTTTAGTATTCGATAACGCTTATTACTTCTCCTCTCTTGAGATGAGTGAGTTCGCTTTGGAAAAATGAATTAAATTGAAGTACTATGCTAGCTATTACCCTCATGGAAATGGATTGGCAGAATCAACAAACAAGAGCTTTGTTAAAATCATCAAAAGAACGGTGGTTGAAAATCACAAGAATTGACACAATGCATTGTTGAATGCGCTATGGGCTGATAGGGTAACACCAAAAGATGTTGTAGGTAACTCTCCCTTTTTTCTCGTTTATGGTAGAGAAGCAATTATGCCACCTCACTTTCTTCTTCCTTCACTTCAGTTGTCGCAGAAAATCCAAGAAGAAGATTGTCCCCCTTTGGAAAACCGAATTAACGCTTTGATGAAGCTAGAAGAAGTAAGAGCCCAAGCTCAACGTAAGTTAGATCAACATCAACTATTGGTTAAAATTTAGTTCGATTCTAACTCTGCTTCTGATAGGAATTTTGAAGTAGGTGATCTCGTCCTGAAATGGGACAAACCGCATGAGGGAAAGGGAGAGCACATGAAATTTCAGAACTTATGGCTTGGATCGTTTTTTATTACTGAAAAGTTGGGTCCTAGTTCTTTTCAATTGCAGAATCTTGAAGAGCAGTCTGACACCTATCCGGTGAATGGTCAAGCCCTGAAAATATACTTTGCTTGATAACAACCCTTGTATATTATGTACATATTTTTCTTTTGTTTGCTTTCTCGTTTGCTTTTTGTTTTTTATTTTTTCTTTTGAGTTTTTACACTTGTGTTTTTGGAAATACACATACCTGTATTATGAGCTATTCAGACAAAGAAAACAGAAAATTCCTTTTCTCAAATAACTGCTAAGAAAAGTGTATAAACATCAATGGTATATTTCAGAAATTTATATCTGTGTTGGCAAAAGTTTGTTGTTTGAAAGGAGTTGACTGATTTTGATCTCTGAGTAAAGCTTGTCATGATCATCTATTATCTTTTTACGTTGTCCCTATTCCTTCATGGAATGACTCAGAAGATGTTTCCCTGCCTTAGGAAGTTGTTTTTGTAAATAAAACATTTCTGGATCTTAATAAAGGACAGTGCTAAAAAATTCTGACAAGGTCTGAAAAAATATGTTAAAATATCATGATTTTCAGCATCACCCTGCTCAACTATATGTCTATGGAAAAACAATTTTTTTTTTTTATTAATAAGAGCTGTGGGAAGTGCTTGTAAACCCGCCAGGATGCGGAACAGGTCTGCTGGCAGTGGGTAAATGCATGCATGATGCCAAGACAACTTCGTCAGGGTACTGAACAGGCCCGCTGGTAGCGAAGAAATGTCGGGTATATGAAAATTTGCAAATAAGAAACCTCTTAATGTCCTTTATTCTGATCTAGAACTTCTTGGAAGGATACATATATCAGAGTGGGTTAAATGGAAACCCTGTCGAGGCTATGGATGCCTGCTGGCAGCAGTGGCTCTGTCAATAGTATTGGACATTTTATCTTTAATATCGTGACTCGCTGCTCTTAGGACTGTTATCTGTTTTCATCTTTTAAAACACTGCTGGAATAGTTGGTTAATGATGATGTTTATACGTTTTTCTGGTTGTTATTTTTGAGTTGGGATTATCTTTGTTGTCCTAATCTGAATTTGTTCTTTTGGCAGAGATAACTGCTTCTACCAGTGTGTCGCCATTGTTGGCAACCAATTCACATTTTTCCACTGTCTGATAAGCTGCCTACACCAATGTTTTGCAAACCTCAATTTTTCGTCGCAATTCTCAAATGAAACGACACTTTTATTTTTATGTTGTTCGCACACTTACCTTCGTTTTGTTTTCACGACTGTAAGTGTGAAAACTTGGTCTTTCGATGCCGCATTAAAATCTTTACTGAATTGTCATTATCATTGTTGTCGATATGCCCATTGTGTTTACATTTTACTTATCATTTTGCAGTTAGCAAAACTTTTTGATCTGTACTCATTGGACATTCTTTGATTGACTGTGTAATTTCGTTTCATGAGTAATTGAGGTTGTGATGCATTGGTAATTGGATTTATATGTTCTTTGATTTGATCTATTTGGCACATTGGTATACATTAAAAACGCATTGGCACATTGGTTAAACTCATGGTATGAATTGTTCTATACAACGCATGTCACATAGTCAAAACATTGGTATTGGTTTCAATTTGTATGCGTGGTTTTAAAACTATGGTATAACCATTGATTGCGCGAATGATTAATACACTTACCATTGGTTTCATTGGTATGGAAATTGACATAATTGTTAAACTATACAATAGTGGGTTGAACATCTATAAGCGTCAGCGGTTGTACCATTGGTAATGACTATTCTGCATGGCCAGCGAATAGGTCCACCACCTTCGCACGATGTCATTAATGTTGATTCTACCCCTGTTTCACCTCTGTTATCTCGGGTAACCCTTCGTGCACTCTTCTCCTATGTATGCTATGATTCAAGCCCTAGCCATACTATGTGCTCAGCTCCATTGCATCGGTGGTGTGAATTGAGCCGAACGGTAGCCAAGCCTTGCTACTGTTCGACAATGCACGGAAAGACTTAGAGGATAGCGGTTGGATCACCTTTGTACAATGATTTGAGGGTTTTAATCTATTTGTTGCACAATAGTTTGCCCTGACTTTTGATGGTTGTAGGGCCAAGGTGGGTGACATTCAGTTGGAAATCAGTGAAGAGTTCATTAGTTCTGCCACTGGGTTAGCAGCCACGGGCTAGCGTTGGTTTAAAAATTCAAAAGTGGAAGAGGTGCCATGGCCACTACTATTCGTCTTGCGAAAGGTCACATCCTGTGATAGAGGTATGCCCATTTCCATGCTTAAAAAATAGAGGCATGATATTTTGATGATGGTTAAACAATTCGTGACCTGTGAGGGTCGGTATGGACTAGTTTTTCTCTACCACCTTCGTTTGTTAATGAATTTTATAGGGTATCCATTGAATATGCCTTTTTATTTTCAGTGTATCCTATATAAGATGTCAAAAAGGTTTAAATGAGAAAAGGCCGATAGTAGCCTATTCCACCATGGCCTAGTCAGACTCATCGTTGTTCATCACTTAAATCTCCACGATGATAGCTGGCAATCTTTTGTTTCTCAGAACGATTTTGATGATACAGAGCCTGTCCAAATTGACAAGCCTGTGGTTAATGAAACTAAGGTTGGGCCACCCATGCCCTTCCATGTCCTACTACCCTCTCCTAAACCTTCGATTGACCCTAATATTGACTTACCCGATGTCTTAGTAGACAAGGTTGAGACTATAAAAAAGCATGTGAGCATAAAGGTCAAGGGAAACCCTACTGTTGATGGCAAAGGTAAAAAGAATGCTCGGCTTATCTCGAGAATGGACAGGAATAAGACTAAACCTAGTGTTGAGCAGAAGCCCATAGTCCTCAGTGAAGACTCAGACTCTGACATAGAACACTTTCTAGCTAGTGAGTACCCTTACTCACAGGGTCTGTGTTCTGAGCCACCCTTTGACTTCATTTTTAATCTTACCCCATGAATAAGGAACAATCCTAGCTACCCTGGGATCAAGCTACCTAATGAAACCCTCGACAATACAACCAAACCCTCACCTGAATTTTTGAAGTCCGGACATTCGTCATGTGATCAATGTGATGTGTGGTTGGAATGATACTATACAGACGTTCCCTTACTTCAATAGAAAATCAAAGCGTTGGAAAATCAAGTTGCAGTGTTGACCAGCCAAAGGGACAAGCTTCAAGCAAATGATAGGAAGCAAAAAACCACTGGTTCCATCGTTTTTAGGAATGTCGAATCAACTACAGTCGTCGTCAATTCCAAAATGTCATGATCAAGTTGTCTGCTCGTCATCCAAGTATGAATTTCGATATCATTTTCATTTTGTGAATTGATTGGATTAATATAATGGTTTGAGTTTGGTTTTCAAATAGCTCCGTCTATCATTCAAAATGGCTTTGTCATAATGTTGTTCATCCTGTACATTGTTTTTTCTTTGCTAAAATTAAATGAAGTTTTGATTTGGATACACGATTTGCTCATGCCCAGTTTAGCAACTGACTGGTTTTCATTTGTTTTGATTCGTTTGTATGTTGAGTTAAAGAAATCGATGTTTTTCTTTCAATTGGATTTATTTGTATCTAATCTGAACAGGAGGTTTTCATGCTAGATTTAGAGCATGATCATGTCTTGATTTGGTATGATTTCGTTATTATATCGGCTCTAATTTAGTTTGTATGCTCTGATTTTAGAACGACTTCGTGAGTTTGAATTGACGTGATGTAATCTTCTAAATTAGGAATACAACTCTGATTGACTCTGATTTGGAAAGAACGTCTCTGTTTCGTATGAAAACAATATTCTCATTTAAGCCTGTGCAAAAGATATCTACGCCCAAATCATGGAGCGATTTTGATTCACAACGACTATGTTAAACTCCAAATGTTCGATTCGCTCTTGTCTTGATTGGATTGATGTGTATTTTGAGTTAGTACGATTGTTTTCGTGAGTTGGATTCGTATCATAGATGCTGCTCTACTTGATTTTAATTTGCAAAATGAGTTGATTAAACCCAGATCGACAAATGTTATCTCTGTCAAATTCGGTTATAATTCATTTTGAAATGAACGATTTCTTTCAATGTTAGTCGATTTGTTTTCCCCAAATATCAATAACAAACTATTGAACAAATCCTACAGATCCTGTTATCAATCGATTGATTCCATTCTCGTTTCGTTTGTGGTAATTTACACACCAGTTTTGATTTGATGGATCGTTTGTTTATGTTGTATCAATTTGAAAATAATCTTGATGTTTTCGTATGGATTCGATCGTGTTCCCTTTTGATGAGGCAGCATAAATGATTACCTATGATTTGTTTAATTGTATTGATTTCAACTTGATATGAAAGGATTTCATTACTATTCGATACGATTTTGTATACCTGAACTAGTAACGAATTGAACAGAACGTACCCATCTCTGTTACCATTTGGTTGAGTATGATTTAGTGTGTTTAACTTACATACAAGTGTCGATTTGAATAAGGCTTTTAGCAATCAAATATCTTTTGATAGTTTGAATGTATTTTCAAAGATTTGAATTGATTTTAATGTTGATTCTGTGTCTGATTTAGACCAGCTACAGAATCGCAAGATTCTGTAGCTAGTCTATAGAATTAGATTTTTTTTTATCATTTTATCAATCAAATATCCTTCTAACTTGTCCATTTTTAACCCTTTTCAGGTACATACGAATTGCATTGGGCATGATGGACAGTCTAGGAGATATTTGTGTATTTTAGTTTTATTTTAGGTTCCTAGTTTAGTCAGACTTGGGATATCTTCCCAGATTTTATGTAAACAGTTTTGATAACTTCCACAAGGATGTTTTACCCTATGGAAGGTCTTTAAATACTTATTATTTTTGTAATAAGGATCATCCTCACTTGTGGGAGAACCAGGCTATGGATTTCTAATACAAACTGAGACAAGAGTTGATGTTTTGCTACAACTTTCGCTTTCATAATATCAATATTTTGTTTCAAGTTTATGCATATCAGTTTGCAGTTGATTATAGACTACTTTAGCTATCATAGTCTATTGCAGGATGATATGATTTGATTAATGTTTTATCCATATCTGATCTCTTTCATTATTTAAAAATACAACAATTACTTGGTTTTAGTTAATGAATGACAGATTTCTCTTCTTCGTTAATCAAATCCTTTCGTATGGATCTTTGCATACAGGTTTATCTAACTGTGAAGATTTATAAATCATAAAATTGTTGTAAATTTTTATGTCTTGTTTGTCCTGTAATCATATTTGAAGAGCACTGTAGCTTTCTGTTTACAATGAGCATCTGGATAATTCAGTGTGGGTTTTCTCCCTCCGATCAGCTAAGACAACCATTTCATACAGGACAAACCTGGGGCGTTTCTCCAGGTCAGTTTGTTATTTATTTAATAGTTAATTTGTTAGTATAATATTAGTAGTTTAGTTAGATATATGTTTAGTTAGATTTGTAGTTAGAATTAGTATAATAGTTGTTTAGTTTAATTAGTTTTTTTTTTTGTTCATAAAATTATAAAATCAACAAAAAATATCTCTCTCTGTCTTAGGGCAGAATACGAATCAGTTTTTCAGATTTTCATTCAAATATGTAAATTGTAGATATTGTACATTTTGTGAATAAGTTTTGTTTCCGTTAGTAGTTAGAGATTTAATTGGTTAGAGTTAGTATAGTATTAAATAGTAGATTGTATATATAGAATAGTTAGATTTATTTAGTTTGTTTTAATAGTTAGTTTTAGTTAGATTAGTTTGTTAGTTTGTTTTAATTGTTATTTTTAGTTAGATTAGTTAGTTAGAGTAGTTTAATTTTGTTTTCTTAGGACTTAGATTGGCTAACGGAGCCGCTAAACCCGTCAGGGTGGTTCATCCCAAACGGCTTGGGTTATTAGACAACCCTGGACCGGTTCCACTCTCCCAGTTGACGGACGATCAATTTCGCCCGTCAACAGTGCCCTATATTTTTCAGAGCTCAATGTGGCCAACTCGACTTTTAGAATTCAATTTAGTGATCACCAGGTAAGAGGGTATTGACCTCCTCTTTTTTTTTGTCCATTCATTTTGCTATAGTTAGGCTTGAATGACCCTTAGAAAATACCATTAGGGTTTATGTAAGGCCATATAGGGTTAGAGGAAACAACAATGTAGGTGCACAACTTTTCCATCATTAGTTTCTTGTGTCACTCAAGGGGTCAACTAGCTAACTACATAAAGTTAACATGCAAATAGTGACATGACATGCAACTATTCAAGTGATAGGTGTGCATTGTGTAGTGTGAAGGTAAATACCCTCATGCAAGGACACTATGCAAATGTTGGATGGAGAATTGTGCAATGTGAACACCTATGAGGAAAAATTATGCATAGATGGCACAAGAATAAACTATTATATGTGTAGTACTGATGGTGGTTTTTCCCTTTGATTTTGATTGGTAAATGAGCTTATTCACTAGAGGGATACATATTTTAAGGATCTATGGAATGATGTGGTTGGGAAACCAGAATTGGGGAGGCATATTGCATGGTATGGGTTATTGAATCTAGTTCAAAACCCATTTATGTGTGCTAATGAGGTGTTATTAAGGAGGATCACTAGGTTATGGGATCTTGATGAGGAGTGTTTTGAGATTTAGGGAAAATGTCTAGAGTTGGAACTACTAGAATTATATTTCATGATTGGTTTTCCCTTCTGTGACGAGGTGGGAGATAGTTGGCCCCAACTAGGAGGGGGTAGGACCTTGGAGGAATTGATCAAGGCTCACTGTGATTGAGGGATGAAAAAGGTTGATGGTGACATCCCTATTGGTGTGATCTAGTCTAAGGAGATGTGATCTATGGTGATCATGGTAGTGAAAATATTGGAATCTTATGGCCCACATGTTGTCTTGGGTGGCCATATGTTGATGGGGGAGAGAGTTCTAGAGGGAACACATTTTGGATGGCCCAAATGTTACTAATTATTCTAAGGAGGAAGTTGATGATTTGTTGGTGACAAAGTCGGGTTAAACTTATCTTAGGTATACTTTTTTATTCATTGTGAGAATCACAATGCTTATATCATACCATTTAGTTTGATCGGGAGGGACCTAGGAGCCTAGGATGTTGTGATAGGGATATTTGATGAGTCATGGAGGTGGTGACATTGTGGTTAACATCTTCACCATACATTTACTTGTTTTTTTGGAGCATCTACTTATCCACATTGAGGAGTACCCTTGTGAGGGTATGGATTGTACATATCACCATCATAATATTTATTGTTATTTTATATTTAGGCATTGGATATATAATTATATAATTAACATTAATTAACATAATAACATTGTTGTATAATTGTATAGTTGTATAATTAACATTAATTACATTGTTGTATAATGTTGTATTATATAATATAAATTATATATTATATATAATATATATATCCAAAATTTAAAAAAAAAAAACAATCCATTGTTTACTCTCGCGCCCGTGGACTCACCTCATGATCACCGACGCATTTTGATCTCCTCATCATATAACCTCACTCGAATATTCATTTATCGATCAAAATTTGTGTTGATACCCTATCTCACCTCACCACATTATATACAGAGCATAGTCGAAGCTATGACATTGGATACAAAGGAGAGTCAAAGCTGGTACATTGGAGACAGAGGAGCCCTAGCTCAAGCGAAAGAGGTGCGCTAGCTCAAGCAATGCCGCCAAAATCATCGGTAAGTGAGTAAAATATATTGGTGGTAGAGACCAATATTTCTGTAGAATCCCATTGGTTGGAAGCCCTAAATTTTCAATAGCTAACACTTTGTACATGAATGCTTGGTTTTTTCAACACCTATGTTACATTTCTTTAGGAAACAAATGCTATAGGAAGGCAAAGCCCAACCAAGAAAAATAGCGAACAAGCCCAAGGAAATGTACCCATTATATCACTGCGAACTAGCTCCAAAAATTTGATAGCTCTCAATTTTTTTCCGTTGTTAATGGTAATTTTTTGTATCTTTATTTATCTGATTTTGTTTGTAACATTGTTTGAGGATTTCGAGGACTCCTTAGTGCCCCAATTTGTAGCAAGGTAATGTGCTTTGGATTTCTTTAAATCACACATGTGTATAAACTTATCTTTCTCCCTAGTCAACACAATAGAAAAATCATGAAGGGATTCCATCTTCCAAGCAGTTCTAAAAGAATTCTTGGTGGCATGGAATGTGGAAATGAAAATAGAGTAATTGGGTCCAAGTTTGGAAAGAATGAACAGAACAAATTATTCATGTTCCTTGTAAATCCTACAGAAATTCAACTATAGCCTCAAGATTTTAACTTGGTGAGAAATTATTGGATGGTTTCATAACTTCCTAGGCTCAATATGTTGATCTCCTTCTCTAGGTGGTTTCCTCTTAACACATCATGCTTCCCAAACAATCCTTCCAAAGTAGTCTAGATTTGATTGGGTGAACTACCAAGTTTAATTTGGAAAATAAGATCAAGAGAGATGGAGAGACATAATAAACCATAAGCTTCATCACATTTGTTAAACCACTTCATATTTTAATCATCTAGTATAGGTTCAAATTTAATCCCCAACGTGATTCTAAATACTAGGCCTCTACTCCTAAAAAAAATAACGTATTTGATTTCCACTCATGGTAATTAAATGGTGTAAGAAGGGGAAATTGACTATTTGTGTAGTTGAGGGAAGGAAGCTTCAGAACAATGACCCTACTATGGAACTATGATTTCTATAGCAGAAATCTAGTTGCTTTAAGGCCATTAAATAAACTATTGGATAGATCCTTGTGTAGCTTAATAGAAGAGTGTTTACAACACCATGAAGTGACTATAGAATAGAGAATCTATTAGTGTAATATAAGGATTCCTTCAAATTTGTGAAAGATACTACAAAATAGAGACTTCAATAACATAAATAAAGAGTGTTTTCACCACTACAAAGAAATTGTGTATTAGTGACTTGTTTAGCACAATAGAAGTGGGTTCCCACACCAACAAATTGTCTCCTAATCATGCATGCAATTTTTTATCACACCATGAATAATTTCCCTAGGTAAATAGGTGATATTTTTAGTGATATCCACATAATGTGCACCAACAAATTGAGCCATGACAAAGCACCCACAGAACTAGATTTGTTGTAAAACTAGACTATTGCAAAAGAGTATTGTTATGCTCATTAATTGACTTATCTACAAAAAAATATTGGTCTAAGCAGTACAAATGAAAGTGTTTGATAGAGAGGTTATATAAACAAAGGGATCTCATGAATCTCTCATTAAATCAAGGAAGAAAAATAAACAGGTAAAAAAGCCTCTTTCCATCATATAAAAATTTAATACATACCATTACTTACTCTTCCATAGTTTTTCCATCCAGTAAATCAAGGTTTCTTTCCCCATTTTATTGGTTACAAAAATTTTGTATCAAGGTTGTTTTTTCATACACTAGTGGGGTCTTTTCATTTATACCTACTTAGTCTATTTCCACATCCATCCTCTCAATCCTTAACTTTACTATACTAGTCCTATTGTTTATCTTACTTTCTCTAATTTTATCAACTAAAGAGATGACCTTCCTCTATTTAGAGATCCTTTCCATTGTGCTTTCATTATCATCTACTAAATTTCCTAAATTTTGGTAATGGGATGCATCCTGCAATACCCCTACATACTCATTCAATAAATAAGGAGCATATCTTACCCCAAATAAACCAAGTGAATGAAGTGTAAGAGGGATTGATTTACCATAGCATGTATCTAGTGCTAGGAGATCCTTAATCACCTTTTAGGCACCACAATGTGGGATAGAAAATCCATATATCCATCAGTCATCCTTCCCATAAGAATATTAATCATTTCCAACAACTTCCACACGTTTTACAAGAATAGATGCACACAAATTAGGATGCTGTCTATTAGGGACCTAACCCCGCATGTAGGTAACAATATATTCAGATGTAATAAAGGTCAATGTTAATAATCCCTTGCAATAAAGTAGAATAAGTTGAATGTAAGAAGACCTAATAGAAGATTTTTCTTCTAGAAGGATATTCCTCTAGATGGTTCTTTTGATAGACATATTTAGTATAAATAGGAGTTGAGGGTATGAGAACCCTAGCTTGGATATTATTGTAATAGAGCTCTACTCGACTGGAGGTTGCCCACTCAAAGAGGCCCATGAACATTTCTCTCTGATTCAAAGTGTTCTTTATGGTGTTATTTTGATATCATTTTTGTGTTATTGTGGTGTTATACTCGTGTTATACTGTTATGAAGGAAACAATATAATGCAATATGCTTCTAGCAAGTGTCAAGTGTCTAACGAACTTAAGCCATGGAACCCCAGGCCCACCAAGGCATCCAAACCTAAAATATTATGCATATCTCTTCTTATATGGGAGGTGTCAGTAGACGAGACATGGCTCTTCTTATATGGGAGGTGTTAGAACACAAGACATGGATCCTATAAGGATTCCCGAGACATATCTTGTTAGACATTTAATCATTAGTTCACATCATATCCAACTATCATAGACTCATACCTTTGTGGACTTCGTGCATCCTACCATGGAGAAACATGAGAGTGGATGTGGTTGTATTAATGTGGTCACTTTGTGTTCTCTCAATCTTATTTTCTTTAATCCCCTTGTATGTACATGATTATTCCATGTATCATTATACTAAGATTTTGATATCTTGGACTCTTTCTCATAACAACTCATTGTATCATTAAATTCTCTTGGTTTCCCTATTCCTCATGCACACAAAAATCTGATGCAATATGCTTCTAGCAAGTGTCAAGTGTCTAACGAACTTAATCCATGGAACCCCAGGCCCACCAAGGCATCCAAACCTAAAATATTATGCATTAGTCTTAAGTCTAGGTACCATGTTTCTAAGAAATTTCTTGCATTGGAGATATTTGAAATGACAAATCTACTCAATTCCTATGGATCTAAAGTATTATTAGAGCCTAGTGAAATCTTGTTTGAGTCCAATTCTCCAAAATACTTGGAATTGTTTTGATAAGGGTGTCTTCTAACTTAGCTTTTAAAATGTTTAGTGGTCTCATGTGGCACACTCTAGAGCCACCACTAGTCCTTCCAAGTTCATTCATGTTGATGTTGCATTTCCATGTGGTGGAATTTAATTRGACCTTGTGTTTAATGAGCCRACCATGTTTAAGGATTCCYGARWCAGATCTCRTTAGACATTTAATMATTAGTCCACATCATATCCAAMWATCATAGACTCRTACCTTTGTGGACTTGATGCATCCTACCATGGAGAAACATGAGAGTGGATGTGGTTGTATTCYTCATGCARGMAAAAATCYRATGCAATATGCTTCTARCAAGTGTCAAGTGTCTAACRAACTTAAGCCATGGAACCCCAGGCCCACCAAGGCATCCAAACCTAAAATATTATGCATTAGGCTTAAGTCTARGTACCATGTTTCTAAGAAAKTTCTTGCATTGGAGATATTTGAAATGACAAATCTGCTCRATTCCTATGGATCTGAAGTATTATTAGAGCCTAGTGAAATCTTGTTTGAGTCCAATTCTMCAAAATACTTGGAATYKTTTTGATAAGGGTGTCTTMTAACTWAKMTTTTAAAATGTGTAGTGGTCCCATGTGGCACACTCTAGAGCCACCACTAGTCCTTCCAAGTTCATTCATGTTGATGTTGCATTTCCATGTGGTGGAATTTAATTGGACCTTGTGTTTAATGATCCAACCATGTTTAAGGATTCTCGAGACAGATCTTGTTAGACATTTAATCATTAGTCCACATCATATCCAACTATCATAGACTCATACCTTTGTGGACTTGATGCATACTACGATGGAGAAACATGAGAGTGGATGTGGTTGTATTCCTCATGCAGGAAAAAATCTGATGCAATATTCTTCTAGCAAGTGTCAAGTGTCTAACGAAATTAAGCCATGGAAACCCAGGCCCACCAAGGAATTATGCATTAGGCTTAAGTCTAGGTACCATGTTTCTAAGAAAGTTCTTGCATTGGAAATATTTGAAATGACAAATCTACTCAATTCCTATGGATCTGATATAAAATTTTTATTTAGAACTGTGAATATGATGATGGACTACTAACTAACAACACGCGCACATGCAACTGAAGGTACAACCAAATAGGTACCTGTCAGATATTTCTTCATCGAGTGAGGAAAGATTAGGACAAATAGAGGCCGGAAATGCGACTACATCTAGTACATATGATAAGAAAACAAGGACCAGAGGTGAAAAAGTCAGAATAAAATTTTGTAGACGCATGAAATATTTTATTTCTGAAGGAGGATCATGCTCTTATGATGATGAGAGCATAGGAGACATAGATGTTCCACTCAGGTATAAGCATCTGGTGAAGCAATGGGTACCTAAGGAACTACCTCCTATATATGTTAACTTTGTTGTCAACAATAGGACATATCTCATTGCACCATCCTCCCTGCATGGCTTGGAGCTATTTTCCATGGATGGAATAATTGTAAAATACAATACAGTAACTAAATTGATGGAATATGTTGGACTGTGTTAATATTATAATGATTGGATGCGGTTGGTCCAGTACATGCGAAGTATGCATAGATATGCACTCACCGCAAATTATATACAACTAATAAACATGCATAAAAATAAGGGAGCGACTATATATATTGATGGAAGGCCTAAAGCTTCCAACAATATTGCAGGGTTTATAAACAACACATGACCCGGGACAACAAAAAAACAACCGAATTGCATATTTGAGGGACGTGAAGAGAATCGAGTAGTCCTATGCGCAATAAAAAAGATAGCTCCCAGGGAAGAGTTATTAGTAGATTACCATTTGAATCGAATTGACACATTGACTAATAATGTGCAGGTTCTTATGCAACACCTCTTTAAGAAACCTCTACTTATTGCATTATATTTTTTTATTATCTTTAACATTGTTTTAAATATTATCGTTAACATTGCTTTTTTGTTATTATTAACAATTTTTTAAATATTTGGGGGTTCTAATTATATTATAATGTGGCACGATGATCGTGGAAAAGGGCCAGCTGCAGAACATGTAAACGATTATCAATTTCCACTTTCATTTTACGTTGTTTTTATTATTTGCTTCTATAATTTTATTGAAATAACAAACTTTTTTGCTGAAATTATATGTAGTCAGTAGTCCATGTGGATCATGATTCCGCCGATGAGGAGGGCTTTTATTCTTGCGATGATCCGATGCGCTCATTAAAAAAAATATTATTAAAGATAACAAGTAACTATTTAGCTTGTTAGATCGTCGAGAACAAACTCCGGATGTCAAATAAAGTATCAAGCTCCTTATGTCACAACTTAACACACATAAGGTAATAACCATAATTTTTTTATTTTTTTTTGTTTAATGCACTCATATGTTCAATTATGATATTTTGTTCTTTAACTTTTACATTATCTCACAAAAAAACATTTTCTTTTTTATAAAGCAATATTTGGAGCTTGCTCAGCATGGGGTTGGTAGTAGTGGCACTACAAAGATGCTACAAAGTCTTGATGCGAGCACTCATACAACTTCTAGAACACTATCTACTTCTCCATCTTCCACACCTCATTTAGATAGGAGAAATGACACACACCAACATGCATCCACACCTCGACCAGAGTTTAGAGAGGCTGGCAAAGATGAGGATCATAGTGATGTGGTTGAGATGGTTTCATTTCCTAGAGCTAGATGTGTGACAAGCATAGGGACCCTTCCGTGCACATTTTTGGTCGATGATAATGGACTTCCATTAAACAATCAAGACTCCCAGGTAGTTTTAATTCATATTTTAATCGTTTAATGTTGTCCTCATACATACATCGTCTAGATTATTAATTTTAAATTAATGATCATATATTTTTGTGTGTCGGAAACGACCCTTTTTATAGGCACGTAGAGAGAAAGGCCTTGTCTATTTTTGGGGAAACCTTACGCACAAGGTGGAATTGCCAGAATTCCAACCTCAAAAAGGAACCTATGGATTATCTTGAAGGCCTCTTTGGTGTAGACACGTTCAATACAAAAGCGGTCACATCTGCAGCGGGTGAATATTTAAAATATTCTTGGGATGTTTATAGATGAATCTTGGCAAGAAATCCTAGGTATGAGCGTCCTCCCTCAATTCCAGAGAGAGAGTGATCCGGATTATTTTTCGGCACGAAATGAGAGCGGAGATATAATAAAGAAATGCACAAAGAAATCATGTATATCCAATAATATAACATAAATATATCAGAGATGAAACCATAAACACAAAGATACAGTAATACACAATTTCTATAAATGAAAGAAATGTACAGAGACTGTAAAAATACAGAGTGAAAGACTCGCTAGAATGGTGGCAATTTATCTCTGAGAAGAGATGTGACAACTACTTGCATTCGCAAGAAGATGAGTACAATGAGGCTCTGAAGGCCTTTTTACAATAAACAAGAATGAAAAAAACCCTAGACATCCAAAAACCTAATCCTAGGAGATGAAGCGCCAAAATTCATGTGGGCCCCATTTGGGTAAGTTAGTACATCAACTTTCCGGGGTTGTAACTTTTTCAAACGATCTTCGTTTTAGGCGTATGATAGCTCGTTGGAAAGGTATCATCGAGGAAATTCATTTTGGGGGCTCAATCATGCCTTCAACTATCATTCAGAACCTCGATCTCAAAAAAACTTCATTTAGGCCCTCAAAATGGCCATGGAAGTTAAAACCTACTAAAAATAGTAAATTGTCAAAATTGCCAGAAAACTATTTTGAGCTAGTTGGAAAAGGTGGGTGGCCACCGATATCCACCTGGATCAGAGAGTGGAAGGTGATCATTGATGATGCAAAAGAGAAGATTTTGAGAAAATCAAGAGATCAAATAACTGGCACACCAAGGTAAATTACAAGTTTTTGAATTGAATACTAACTTTATTTTTCTTTATATCTAAATAAAAGTGTGGTTATATATAACATACTTGAAAATTTTGATGATAGGTTGCCTGACACTTCGAAGGCAACCAAAGAAAGGATTTCCAAACATGGACAACACAAGCTAGGCTAGGGAGGTTACTTGAGGTTACAGCCACGAATCGTAAGTACCCAAACGTCTTAAGAATATTATTTGTATCACCTTACAACTTTAATGTAATTCCAACCAAAAACATTAAAAAACCATACCCTTATGCAATGCAGGGTGACGACTTCGGAACTGAAACCAAAGATGAATACCTCCAACTTGGTTACAAGTACGGTTATAAAGTCGTGGTTGATTGTAGGAAAATAATGGGGCAGACCCCAAGATCCAATTTGTTGGATAAGGTAAATAAAAAACAATCCACATTAACCTTTCATTACTTATAAAATACGTAAATGTTTGATATCGTCCATAATTTAATGTCTTACTTTTTTTTAATCAGGGGAGCATCAATATCAACCCTACCATTAGTACTAAACAACAGAGCGTTGATAGTGAAACATAGCCAGAAGATCATGGTGCTCCCCAACAGCCCCATCCCAATGAGGTGCAGTCCCAAGATGTTCCTGTGAATGAGGCCCATGACGTTAAAATGTCTATATTTTAATCATATATTTATAAATTTTGTTCTTATAAATTTTGATGTTTCAATGGTAGAGAATGTCATAGATGATCATCCTCGACCTGAAGATCAGGTGAACGGGTTGACATCCATTCCAATGGTGCCGACTAGAGGACCATGTAAATAATTACATTGCAGAGTTTTTTTTTTAATATTAAAGAACTACTTCAATGATATTTAAAAATTGGCCATATAAATTTAATATTTTTTATTTTTTTAGGTGATGTCCCCTCACAGTAGCATCCACGTCGTAGGCGAGACCAGACATACTTGGCATGAAAGGACTGAAACAACATCATTTGTTGAAGAGCACCCAGTAAATGAAGACATGGACATGGATGATTTGCTTAAGAACATGAAAGCAAAAAAGAAGACTAAAATAAATTCATGATGTCATGTAATAATTTTATAAGACAGTTAGATGTACATTATATAGCTGATAATATACACAAGGCTATTTCTATGGCTTGTACATATTTGTGAATGTAATTTTTTATACACTTAATGATAATTTCAACTTCTCTTAATGATGCAACTTCCAAAATCTTGTGACATGATATATGCAACTTTGAAAGTCTTGTGACATGTTTCATTGTGTCTCACATGACAAAGAACATTACCATTATTTTCATTGTGTCTTTCATTGTGTCATGGACATGGTGTTTTATGTTTAAGAAGAGATCTTAGTGACTGGCAGTCCACTTTAGAGTCCGAAAATAAATTTTATAACCTATCTATGATCTAGAGGTGAAGATGGAAATAACATACAAGACATTTTCATTTTATGCATCTAGATAACATAGTTTGTGGATATGTCAACCTTTGATAACAAAGTTCTTAAACTTTATTTTATGAAGCAAGCATCCATTTTTTACAATGTGAAATCCATAACAAAGAGGTATATGAAGGGATTTCTGCATAGGAGGGTAATAACCTTATTGGACTTGTGTAGGAATAAAAATGTCCCACTGTCTATTCCATGGAAAATATTGCATTGACATGTTAAGATGGTAGTAAGGAAGAATTTGGAGGGGAAGTGGTCCACATAAATTCCAGTTTTTAGTATTCCTATTTATAGGTGGGAAGGGGAAAATATGATCATTGGGAATTGAAATTGTATTTATCAAAGAACTAGTATTTGAGTAATAACCAGGGTTGCATTTTGGGAAAGCTTAATTACATGTGACCAAATCAATGAAAAGCACGAAACTATAAGCTATATTTCTTACTTAATTTTGTGTATCTTTTCTTGGTGTTGATGGTATATTGTGGACATTAATATAATTTCTTTATTTCTTAGTCTCGAGCATTAGGGCCATTTTTTCTAAACAATGGCCTTAGGTGATTAAACTTTACCCTCATCCATCATCATCATTGTCTTCTACCTGGAAACCCTTTTCTTGTTATTGTTTGAGTTGGGGACAAATTTCTATGATTACAACTCCTATATTTGTTGCCTCTGAGATATTGTTCCAGGCTTGATTCATATGTGAAGATTGATTTCATATTTACATGCAGAGTCAGATGGTTTCTTTACAACCACTACCTCTGTTAGTTTCTAGGGATTCTTGCCCAAAATAATTCTGGCTCAAAATTCTTTTCAAAGGTCTTGTGGCTGACAAGCCTGGTGAGAACCTTCTCCTTTGTTAGATACATCTTCCTTTCTCAAATTTGCTAGCTATATAGGAGTCCTGTGAGCCTGTTTGTCTCTAGGTCATTTAGTGCGTATGTTTTCCATACATATGAAATTTCCATGGTGATTCCCCAAGTTTATGTCTGGTATTAAAGGTTTGCAGAGGATACATACTAATCTATACTCCCTCCTAATATCTGAATCAATAGGAAGTGATCCAATCCTATCCATTAAATTGCCATTCAAATTCATTGTCTAGGTGAATGACTACTACATATTTCATGAGAGTTGTTGATTGCAAATTAGTGAACAAATAATCCAGTTTTCTAGTATCCAATGGAATAGGTTTTCTGGTAACATGGAAATATTGCCCTGGCAGTTAAACAACTAAATATAGCAATGATTTTCTTGAACTAGTTGCAAGTTCTTGCAAGAAACCTACTGACTAAGGATGGAGCTCTTCTGGGGTCTTATCCTTAGATTTTCAATACAATCTTCCTCGTGGATAATAGTTGGTAAGATAAAAATGGTTTTGCTGACTTGGTGACAGCTGAGAACCACCAAGGCACTTGAAACTGCATACATCCATTCTCCAACATTGACATGATATTGCCATGATGATGTAAGATGACTGCAACAAAGTATGAATTCCTAGAATATGATGCACTAGATACATATGGTTAAGATGGATTTTTATTATGCATGGGGTGCTCAAGCATGGGATGATATTTTATTCAGTAGACTCCATATCTAATCTTCTTGCATAATGTATTCCAAAGGCTAAAACTCCCTTAGAGTGTACATGGTTATTTCCTCATAGATGTTTAGCTATTATTCAGTCATTTAAACTTTTAATGTCTTTGAAAAATGCAGGTTTGAAGGGTGGTCACCTCCACGATCCAAAACACATTTCTGAAAAGGTATAAATCATTTTCTTCTCTTATGTCATGAAATTTTCCTTCATTTCCTTGTATACTTAAATTCAAAACCGGAAAAAAAATGAGGCATAGCATGCATAACACATAATTGTTTTATGACTAGGAGTAATATTAATTTTGCATATTCATAAACAAAAAAATGAGACTTATCTTTTAACAAAAAATGGTCCAAGAGATTGGTCATGTAAGAGAAAATTTTCATTGAACCACAACCATCTAGTGTAGATAGCACCACCAACCTAGGCTATGAGGCCACCATGGTGAAAAAACCAAACAATAAGATTCTATATTTCTCATCCCAACCTTTCTACTCACATTCTTACCTAACCTTCTCAACACAAATAATTACAAGAATCTGATTCATCCTGCGATAGATAAGGAACTCTCTTCTAGTACTTGGAGTAATAGTAATTTTGCATAAATGGAATATTTACACCAAGCCCTATAATTGGAATATTTACACCAAAATATAATATGGATGTTATTAAGAGGTTTGGCACACTAGGTATGGATATCAAGGACTTAACCATGATCTAAGGACAATCACTAGTGCCTAAAGAATATTTCTAGGGTTCATGGTTGTATGTCCCACCTATGGATTTTGTCATTACGAGTGAAGAAAATGTTGTCAGTGTCAAAACCAATCAAAATTATGAATGGCCTATTTGTAAGAATCTTTACCTTCTCCTTGCACAATAAATAAATAGAATAATAGATTAAGGCTTCAATTTCTTATTGTAAAACCTCCTATCTTATCATAGTTTAATCCTTTAATCATTATAGAAGTGACATTTTCACAAAGTCTCTTACAAAAGTGATGTTTTCCAAACTTTGATCTATGTTAGGTATTTAATAAGTTGTCATTAAGGGGGGATATGCTCTAATGCCTCCTTCTTTCTCCTATTGTGTCACCTTTGTAAATCCTTCAAACATATCCTAGGTTGTTCTTAAGGGGGGATGTTAGGATATTTCGACACTTAGGAGTTATTTAGTATAAAATTGGTCTAATCTGTCTTTATCCTAACATGTATAAGGCCTTGAATCCCATCCTTGGTCAAAAAATTCTCCTAATTGCATATGTATCCCACTTGGTGGCTAAATATCCCCTTTAAAGGATGCATGTAATGGTTTAAGACCCCATTTTATCCCATGAGCCCTTGAATATTCTTTTAGTTGATTCTTTTCACTACTTTACAATGGTCAAGACACCAAGATCCATCCTTGGTATGAAAAAACTACTATAGGCACCCATATCCCATTTTGAGAGGTCCTATGTGGTGATTTGAGTCCATGTTCATGGACAATATCCTTAAAATATTTATATATGACTTGAGTCCCTTTATTTTCTCTCCTTGTCATGGTTATGACCCCTAGACCTATCCTTGGTGCATGAAACCACCTAACGCCACACATATCCCAATTGGAGGCCAAATATCCCCTTGAAAAAAACTTTGTAGTGGTTCAAGGACATGTGCATGGTTCATGAGCATTAAAAGTTTCATTTAGATATTAAGACCCTTTATTTTCTCGCATGACCATGGTCATCACAGTCTCCAAATCCATCCAATGCATCTAAATTTTTCTAATATTTCCCAAATCTCATTCATATGTTAAATATTATAATCCCTAAAATACTAATTTACATCATACAACCCTTGTTTTCCTTCATTGACCATGGTCAAAGCCTTAAGACCCATGCCTGGTATACAAATTCTCTTAATGATGTCTATATCCCACCAAGAGGCCAATGATTTGAGTTTGTATGGTGGTTTGAGTCCTTTTTCATGGACTAGGGCCCTAGAAGCTTCATTTACAACCAAATCTATCAGATCCATATCTTTTATGTAAAGCCTGCTAAAAGTACCAATATCGCGCTCAAGGACAAAGTTAATTTCTAAAAGTTTTTTTTTAGTTGTTTGAAGAATATTCCATGTCCCATAAGACTAGTTACACTCATTTATGGATTAAGGACCTTATTTTCATCCCCTAATCATGGGCAGGGCCCGAATACCCATCCCGACTACACAAACAATCCTAATGGAAACCCTTTCTCATTAATATGAAAAATATCCCCTTTAAAGGGATGATGTTGTAGTTAAAGGCCTTGATCATACTTTATGGATTAAGGACCCTATTTTCATCACCTAATCATGGTCAAGGACCCAACATAAATCCCTACTACTCAAAAAATCCTAATGGAAACTTCATCCAACTCGTATGCAAAAGATCCCCTTTAAATGTCTCATGTTGTAGTTCATGGCTTTAATCATGGCCTATTAACCCAATAATATTTTTTCAAGGCCTAATTCCTTGGATTTATCCCCCAACCATGGTCAAATCCTTCATATCCATCTTTGATACACAAAATATTATAACAATACCCATATTTCACTCAAAGGTTCATGATTCCCTATAGACAACATGTTATGTGGTTTAGGGAATTTATTATGTCCCTTAATCCCTAAAGGATTCATAAATGACCCAAGGGCCTTATTTTACTCGCTTGACCATGGATAATTACTTAATGCACATGTCCCTAATGCAAAATATTTCATAATGGTACACATATTCAACTTGGAGGCCAAATATTTCCTCTAAAGGGATTATGTTGAAGGTGATGTTCATGGATATTGAGCCTTACAAATCCATTTATGGAATAAGGACCTTATTCTCCTCCCTTTGTTATGTTAAAGTCCTTGATACCCATTCCTACTATGAAAAAACTCATTATTATACCCATATCCTACTTATATGACAATGATTCACTTTAAAGGAACTATGTTGTAGTTTGAGGCCTTGATCATGGCCTATTAGATCAAGAATATTAACTTAGGTCCTAATTCC
>ML777586.1:646092-659839 GCA_009831015.1 Picea engelmannii | reverse complement strand
AATCATATTGGAGCCTGAAGCCATCACTGACATAAGAATTTTCCAACTGAGGAATAGATCCATTTCAGAGTATCTCATTAAATGGAGGAAACTACCAGCTGAAGATTCCACTTGGGAAGATGAGTCTTTTATACAAAAGCATCTAGAGTTACTCAAGCATTGTGGACAACACTTGTTTCAAAGGGAGGGGCATGTTAAACCCTAATATTGGCTCATTACCCTTTAATTGGGGCATATTAGATTAGTAATTTTATTTTATTTATGTTGGCTTTAGGCCATTAGTTGTAATTTAGATTAGTAATGTTATTTTATTTATGTCAGCTTTAGGCCATTAGTTGTAATTATACCTCCTAGTCTCCTATATATACCAAGGAGACATTTTCATTTTAATCATCTTGTACTTGAACATTTAAGTGGGGTAAAAGGAGGTTTCCCCCTCGAATAGGTTTATTATCTGAAATTATCTCTTTTTCAAGGCGTTGAGTACTTTTCCTGATGTTTTTCTATGCTATATTGATGTTTGGTTCTTAACATTTTCCATGTTTCATGGTTAAAGAAGGTTATAGGTGACAAGATCCCAGTTCAAACTATATTGCCAGAACTTGGTGAGGAAGGAAAAATCATATTGGAGCCTGAAGCCATCACTGACACAAGAATTTTCCAGCTGAGGAATAGATCCATTTTAGAGTATCTCATTAAATCGAGGAAACTACCAGCTGAAGATTCCACTTGGGAAGATGAGTCTTTTATATAGAAGCATCCAGAGTTACTCAAGTGTCATGGACAACACTTTTCTCAAGGGGAGGGGCATGTTAAGCCCTAATATTGGCTCATTACCCCTTAATTGGGGCATATTATATTAGTAATGTTAATTTATTTATGTCGGCTTTAGACCATGAGTTGTAATTATACCTCCTAGTCTCCTATATATACTAAGGAGACATTTTCATTTTGAATCATCTTGTACTTGAACATTTAAGTGGGGTAAAAGGAGGTTTCCCCCTCGAAGAGGTTCATTATATGAAATTATCTCTTTTTCAAGCATTGAGTACTTTTCTTGAGATTTTTCTATGCTATATTGAT
Organism: Picea engelmannii; assembly: GCA_009831015.1. Taxonomy (NCBI): domain Eukaryota; kingdom Viridiplantae; phylum Streptophyta; class Pinopsida; order Pinales; family Pinaceae; genus Picea; species Picea engelmannii. The sequence goes on along the minus strand of ML777586.1, from coordinate 658,756 downwards.
GTTTGGTTCTTAACAACTACTGTATGAGTTTCGAAGGCCATGTTTGAAAAATGTTGTAATTTTGACCCTGTTTAAAAAACTGGTGCTACCGGTAGCACCACTTTTTGATTTGGGGGTTGATTTTCATGTTTTTTTATGAAAAACTATGGGTTTTAAGGGATAGAGTTCTTGTTTTGAGGTTACAGTTCTTGTTAAGTCAGTAACTATGTTTGGAGAGGAATCATACCAAGAATGGTTGAATCAACCACCTATTCAATTCCCACTACGGCCAGATTCACCAATTAGGAATGACTATAACAATAGTAGTTCTTCAGAAGTTGGAAATGGAGAAAATCAAAAAGAGGTTTGTATGGATGATTACTTACGGGATACGAATTCCATGGACACAATGTTGTTAAATGCATTCCAGAACAATGAGCTAGGGGATGATGCTCATATCAATGATACCATTTTAGAAAGCCTAAAACTTTCTTTCTCCGTCCCTCTCTTTGGTCCTAGTGCCTTTTAAGATCAATTATCGCTTCCAGAATTTCCCTCCCCTTTTCTATTTTCCCAACTTCTTTTGTCCATTTATTTTCCCTCTAATATACTTACCCAAAATTCGCCTTTTCCTTTTTCCCTACTATTCTCCCTTTCTAGTTAATATACTTAGTCATTTTTCCAAAATGGCGGGTTCACGGGTTGGCAGACATGCGGATCCTCATCTCCATCCACACTCTCACATCACGAGTCTGACCGACTGCCACATTATCCTATACTTATCTGTTTCTGCAGTCATGGGTTCTCAGGTTGGTGGGTTTCAAGCTTTCATATCTCTTGCTTTGTGACATACATTTTGTACTCAAACGATCCACGATCTACATTTTGTCCATTGGACTCCCTGAGCTCCTAAGTATCTCATATCTCCTATACTGAGTCTAACCGACCATGTTACAACACTTATACAATTCTCAACATTCTGCAACAACGGGTTCATGGGTTCCCAAGTTGGCGGGTTCACAAAAGTCCCAAATGCTACCTACTCTCGTCTATCCTCACCACCTTCATGTTTTCCCCAATATGCATTTAGTATGGTTTAATTCTAATAACTCATCAAGAAGGTCCCATAAAGATCGTCATTAATAAGTGAAGGGATGGACGATATTTCTTATTAAACCACATTAAAAGAATGATTTGCAGAAGATTATATTGTATCTTTCAAGCCATCATTTCAAATATTATATGGATCAAAAGAAAACTCTTGTCAACCTATGGAAGCAACAACTTGACATCAGTTTTGTCGAGATACTTTGAAATTTTCTGGATGAGAGGACCATAAATTTTAGTGGTCTAGAACATATTCTTATTATTCATCCCCTTATGCGCAAAAGGAAGTAATTTGGATGTCCAAAATTGCTCATGGAGGCTGTGTTCCTGAAGTTTTTGACTGCAAGGAATTGGTTGTCTGCTGCGCTGAGAAGTATATACGAAATCAATGGATGATTAAACTCCAAGACCATTCTTTCGTCTCTCTTTCACGTCAAGTGTTACGTAAAATGTTGAAACTCCCAGAGCCCACACTCACATTCAAAGGTGAAGATTGCAGGGACTTTTTGAAAAAAAACATGTTAACGACCTAGATCTCTTACCTAAATTCTTGGAGAATCCCACGGCCATCCTTGAATATATTACCAGATTGCAGGTCAACTTGTTTAAAAACCCCTTTGAAGAATTTTTTTGGTTATTTACCAGAGTTACGGGTCAAGAAACTACTGCCAGAATTTCTCGTATAATTCTTTATATCTTATATTTTATTGTCAAGGAGCAAGCCATTTCGGATTGGGGAAAGTTGATTTTCATTGAAATCTCTTCCCAATTGTCTCAGTATAAAAAGGATAAGAAATTCTTTATGGCTTCTTATTTGGTTTTTGTGATAGCGCATTGCTGTCAATTTCCTAAATTGTCTATATGCAAGAAGGTGAATTGTGAATTTGACCCTGTGACCTTTTGGTACCAATCGTTATGGAGGCACAAAGATTCCCTGCATTTTTATGAAGTTTTCAATGACTTTTCTTCGGTTCTTAAATTTTTTTTTTTGGAAAAGATACCCCAATAATATCCGCTCAGGCTAGTAAATTCTTGGATAAAAAGGGGACTTTGGAGAAAATGGAAAATTACAATGCCATCAGGATTTTCGATTATAAGGAAAATCCCTCCTTTATTCCATGCAATATATCCGAAATAATGTTTGTTACAAAATTTGCAAGGAAATCAAAGAAAAGAAAAAATCAATTCATACCTTTGCCTTGGAAAATTGGGGATTTTGTATTCAAAAGTATGAACAAAATTGATGAATTTGCAACTCACTTCCACAACTTGAATCTCAAGTATGTTGAAAATGTTATAAGGTTTGACCCTAATGGAATATTTTTGGAACATATGTTAACAGTGGGTTTTAGAAATTCATTCATCATCACTATTCTAGGATAAGAAGAAGATAATAACCTGAGAAATCATACCCACACTTCTGGCAACCCAAAGACGATACTTAGTACCAATGAATTTTAAAAAAAGAGAGGAAAGGGTCCTAGTGAGAAGAGTGCCCAGTCTCAAATGTTACTCCTAAGATTACAACACCTTGGAGAAGTTCTCTAGTGTCCCACCCATCTAAAGAATTAATCAATAGTAGTTCAAGCGGAGGAGGAGAGAAGAACCCCCCTCCAAGAAAAATTGAAAGCTCACATAAACGCGCTTTGAGGAAGAAGAGAAAAAATATTGTACAATCGGAAGAAGAGCATCCCGTCAAAAGTGATATCAATAGATTCTCCCTATAATATATGGAACTCAAGGATGACATTGAAAAAATGTTTCCTAAAATTGATCAACCAGGAGGCACAACCCACCAGAATCAGTCATTGGAAATCTTTGAGAATGAGATCTTTGATGAAGAAGAATCATTTGCATTTTAGAGCGCTTTCTTTAAAAATGAATCTAATAAATTAATTATTGAGAAGAGTGATGTGAAGAATAAAAAGGAGAAATATCATTCAGAGGTTAACCTAATAAATATGCATCCTTCCTATATTTCCAGAATCCATAAAGAAACTGGTGATACATTGGATGACTCCATTGGTGGTTTGGATGTGGAAAATATAAAGTTAAAGGAAAGGATTAAGGAACTGCAAGAGACCTTGATGCCTCTTCCACTTCTTTCTAGCCCTTTGACAATTATCGGACCCACCACACCCGCGGCCAAATTAAAGGGATTCTTAATATTAATCACATCATCCAGGAGCTATGTGGAGAAAAATATCATGAAAAGAATGGCATTGATTACAAAATCTTGAGAAATTTTAAAGAACATGGTTTCTTTTGGCTCAAGGGTACATTCCTTCCATGAATATCTATAGTCCAACATAAAAAATGAAGAAGTTTCTACCTTGATACTATGGTACCCTTTTCTATTAAAGTTTCCTACATGTCAGAGATAAAGAGAAGAGAGGAGGACCTTCTCTATCCAAGTCGAATCAAGCAATTGAATGCTTGCTGGAAAGAAAAAATAAAGAACTTGAACAATATCGTTCAAGCATGCATCCAAGCCATAACAAGGAGAGAATATCTATTGAAAAGGCTCACGGAGGTGGACCTAGCCGAAAACAATAAATAATTCTAAGATCCCAAATTGATCCTCAACTCGTTGTTCCTAACAAAACAATAGTTTGATGAGCAAGTTGAGATTTTTAAAGGATTGGCAATTGAAAAATTCTATGGTATAATTGAATATTATGAGAACGCCATAGATAATTTGATAGTGGATTACTCCGTAAAAAAATAGGATATTGAAGAAGCATTACATGGCATTTCCCTTGATCTCCGAGACTTGGAGGGTGAGTTGTTCAACATTAAAATATGGCATGAAATCAATGTGGCACCTATGAAAAGTTACATCGAGGATTCGTTCAAGAAATTTATCGATAAACTGACAAATGAAGGGAAAGAAGTAGTTGAGACGGTTCGTGTAACCGTTGATGAAAATGATAAAAGGACATCAACGACCAAATAAACACAACGAGAGACCATCATAGTAATTTTATGTTGATCATATCCTTCTTTTATTTCTCAAGTTCTTCATCCATTTATTCCACCTCTTTCACTAGAAAGGTTTAACCGAACACTGATAACTCTTTTTTTCTTCTTACCAGGTCTTGTTGATCATTCTATGGCCACCGTCTTCCTTTTAAAATCTTATTTCTTGTATTTATTTTCTTTATTGTATGCGGCAGCCCATTCCCAATCTTTAATACAAATGCATTTACAATTTCAAAGGATATGTAATAGACTATATATTTTTTAGAAATTTCAAAGAGAACTACTTTGGGAACAATCTCGACTGTGCTTTGTAACCTTGTTTTCAGAATATAAAGTATTTGAGGTTGATATATCATTATATTTATTTGAGATTCCCATGTGTCCACTCTGTTAAAGTTCTCTTATGCATGTGGATCATCTTCTTTTTATTTAATGTGATAAAAATATTTATCTTAAACTATGATGTATGTGATTCAATTTTTATTGTTTCTTTTAAATGTGTGGAGTGTATTATTCTTGGTCCTTTCTCATGAACTTTATTTAAAAAGAAAAAAAAATCATTTCATTTGATTACAATTTTTATGTTTATTCGATTACCACGAAGGAAGTCTGTCAAGTCCCACATTCTAAATATTTATAAATCCCAACAAAATCTAAAGAGGAGTACCACCTCTATAAAAATGCAGGGGGGTCTACATCCTCATGAGGTTACTGTTTCGGTCCTAACAGATTCAAGTGTCAACATTTTTGGTGACCATACTGGGGAACTGAACTGAAATTTGAAACTTGGTCTAGCGTTTTTGAAAGAATATATGATTTTTCCCTAGGGTAATCAACCCCGTTTGGAAATTGGATTGAATAATAAATGAAGCATTTTACATCAATTGTACCATCTGGTAATAACAACAGCTAAGACCTGAGAATATTTAGAAATATCCTAGCATATATTAGTTCAAAAAGAAGAAAGAGAAATTCTCTGAAGACAGAGGAGAGAGGAATGACAAGACCAAATAAATCAAAGGCTATCTAGAGAATCATAAGAATGACGTCGGGATTGAAGCTAGATGAATACAAGAGACCCATTACTAGAAGTAAAATCAATAAAATGTTTATTCTTAGAAGTGAAAAGTCTACCCCCATAATCTCCCTAGACATGGCAGAGAGAAACGAACAACCAAAAGCTGAGCATCATGAGGAGATATAAAGAGGTGGAAGAGATGCTGCAAGAAATCAAGGAAACCCAGGATTTGAAAATCGAAGGAGGGTAAGAGATTACCCTCTAAATCTTATAGGTGAGCAACATGATCTCCCTTTTCTCCCTAAGGTCACCTTAAAGGAATTTTCTGGAGATGGATCAATCGATGAAAAGAGGCATATGCACCTATTTCTTTATGTTTGTGATTTTCACTATGATGAGTATGACGATGTCATGGTAAGGTTGTTTCTGCAAACCTTATCAGGAATATCATATGAATGGTATACAACATTTCTCAGTAGATCAATTCTCTCATTTAATGACCTTGAAGCTATGTTCCTAATTATGTTTTCCCCTCCAATTGCTTACCATACCCTTCTTACTAATTTCACCCAAATTGGTTTAAGGAAGAATGAAAAGATACGAGATTTTAATATCAGGTTCAATAAAACATTGAGTAGGATTTTGGAAGATAAAAGACCAAATGAGATAGTCATTCTCGGTTTTTATAAGAATGCAATATCCTCGAATGTAAAATATGCTATCAAAACATCCGAAATGGATACTTTGGAGGAGGAAATGACTAAAGCCACTGAGATGGAAGAAATTATGATTGAAATGGGTGTCGACCCCGACATTATATTGGGAAGAGAACAAAGGCAATTGGGAGGATTAAATGTTGATAATCAAGGAGCTTCCAGTTCAAGAAAGAATGAATAATTCAATCCTCGACCGACTCAAAACCAAATGATGGGAGGAGTATTTTTCAAGGGAACCATCCTTGATGTAAAATTTGACCTTGTGGGGGAACAAGAAACTAAGAAAAGAATCGAAATTGCACATATGAATAGAATGTTGAAATTACTAAGGCAACTGAGGGGGGGGGGGGTAAATTAGTTGTTACTGTGCTTAAACAATATTAAGTCTATTAAGCCACTTTTAATCTTTCATCAAGTGACCATCAATATTATACATAATATGAACAACATAAATAATTAACATCAATCACACATAAGATATACATAGAGATAGATTTTCACGAGGAAACCCATCATGGGAGAAAACCTCTTCTTCTTTAAAATGATAGGTAGTCTTTTAAGTTCTGCACATCACTTATGTTTGAGCACCAAATCAAAGTGAGGCTACTACCTCTATTTTACAAGCTCCAACTTGTTGAGAGAACCAACTCTCTGGTTTCTCTAGCACCGACTAGAAGGAAGCACCGACTGGATGGAAGCACCTACTTCCACTTATACAAGCACCAACTTGTTTGAGAGAACCAACTCTCTGGTTTCTCTAGCACCCACTAGAAGGAAGCACCAACTCCTTGAGTGTTCCAACACCGACTGGATGGAAGCACCTACTTCCACTTATACAAGCACCAACTTGCATATAGAAAACTTTGTGTTTTCCCAAGCACAACCCTACCACCCTGTTTTCTAGCCACAACTAGATGGAAGCTACAACTCCCAATATTCAAGAAACAACTCGAATATCAGAGGACCATAGTCCTCCCTAGAACCACCCTACCTCCTTGATTATAAATAAATGATTGAATAACCAACAACACAGATAAATCGATTCTTACCACTTCTTCTCTGTTCTGTAAATCTGGTTTGCTTCTAACTGTTCTGCAATTATTCTCCTGCTTCTATCTATTCCTCATCTGTTACTCATCTATGAGTTTTATCTCACATTGCACATATTGTCGGTCTCACACTGTGCATACTGTAATTTTCCCTTTCTTATAGTTCAACTCATTTTTCATTCAGAATGACCAACCCCACACAATCACTTTGTGTTTCTTTTATACACTACAACCCCTTAAGTTACCCCTCCAATCCCTAGAACAATGCTTCAACGACTAAAATGAAAACCGTCAAAGAACCATGATTCAGTTCTGCTAACTGAATCGTAACTGAAAAATTAATCATGAAGAGCAATAGTATCCCTTAGATGAGATTTCCAAGTATCCAGCACCATTGGATTACAAGCACAGGGTCTTGTGTTGATTTCGCCATTTCGCATTTTGGCATTTTGGCATTTTGACATTCCTGTGGTGAAGTGTCTTGACTCTTCATGTTACGATCGCCGAAAAGGAGCTTATCTTGGTGTTAGCTCCTCCCTCTCACATGACCACTGACGGTGACCACACCCTACACTAAAAGGTATTTTTCCCTTTGAGTCATCGCGACTCCAACATTATAAAATTCATGATCACAAAATCTCTGAAGTGATCAGATGGTTCACATAACCCACTGAGATGGATGGTTGACGGGATTTCAGAGTTTTTCCTTTCGGGTTTTTGAGACTCACAATAGTCCCTTTTGGCATTTTGAAGTTCGAGACATTGTTATGGTGGAGTTTCTGCTTGCTACATAAAAACCCCAAAATAGAAAGTTTCGATGTGATGTAAACATGCTGACGTCACACGTGGATTGACATGTGCCAAATAGCTGCCACATGTCACTCTGATTCATGACTTACATGTGCCTGAAATGTTGAATCATCTTGACACTTGTCATTGCCTTATTGTGCCACATGTCATTAGCTGACATGGTTTGCTGACATGGTTTGTTGATGTGTCTGTTTCAGGATTTCGAGGTTTTCTACTTCAAAGGTTAATGTTCCTTTGATCTTTGATTTCCCGGTCTGCGAAACTCCGAAATGGAGTCTTTGACATGCTCTGATCTTTCACATTTCGTGATTTCATCATTCTTGTCATGAGTGACCTTGAAACCTCCAACTCTCGGTATCCGAAACTCCGAAATGGAGATTAAGTCGTGGTTTCGCATTTCGTGATTTTCTACTGTGAGTTGCTTCCTTGACTGCTGGAGTTTATGCTTCTGATATTGCCATGCGATCATCGTTGCGCTGCTGGTCTTGCCACTTTCTCTTATTCATCATCGTCGGGTTGATATTGCCATCAATGAAAAACAAATTCTCTACCTTCTGTCTTTCCGTAATAAATATTCCAACAATCTCCCCCATTGGCATTGATGGCAACCTTGAAGACACTACTCATAGCATCCTTACCATTACACTTTCTCCCCTTTGACATCAATGTCAAAGAAGTAACACGCTCCCCCTGAGCTGTTGTAGTACATACTCCCCCTGTCAACTATGAACAACTTAGAAATACAACAAATATTCAAATAAGTACTCCCCTTGATCAGGTGAATAGATTAGACGAAAGAAGTTATAACCCCAAAATTTTGATGGCGATATCCAAAAGGGGCTACTGCTAACAGTTTAGTAAAGATATCAACTATCTATTCTGTGGAAGGAATATAATTCACTTGAACAATTCTGTTTATAACTTGTTCTCTGAGAGAATGGTATTTTATTAGTATGTGCTTAGATTTTGAATGAAGTACAAGATTCTTAGAGAGACTGATCGCACTGGTGTTATCACAATGAAGTTGAATGGGATCAGTGTAAGTTACCTTCAAATCTGCAAGAGTTTGTATCATCCATAAAATCTAAGTGCAACAAGTAGTAGCAGCAATGTACTCTGCTTCTGTAGTTGATAAGGAAATAGATCCCTACTTCTTACTAATCCATGCTACCAATCAGTCACCCAGGAAGAAGGCACCTCCACTGGTGCTCTTTCTCTCATCCACACAATTTGCCCAATCTGCATCTGAATAAGCAATTAACTGAAAATTCTGATTTCTGGGATACCATAGACCATAAGTCATTGTTCCCTTCAAGTATTTGAATATCCTTGTGACAACTACCAAGTGAATTTGTTTAGGAGTTGAATGATAATGACCTACCATTCCAAAAACTTGCATTATATCAGAACGGGATGTTGTGATGTATAGAAGACTGCCTATCATTGATCGGTATGTCCTTTGATCAACATCGGGTGACATATTTTTGGCACATATTGAACAAACAATGAATGGTTTCCATTGATGGCAAGTTTGTATCAGACAGGAATCCCGTGGCAACAAGATCATGATTCAATCGTAACCGTTGAATCCAAAATGAATCTGGACCGTGTTTTACAGCTCTTGTCGGAGAGAGGATCTGATCTGTCATATCGAAGGCAGACATCTGTCAACCGTCAGATCTGTAGAAGTTGCGAGGGAGATAAGCATGGTAGCGATTGGGTGCCACCGGGAGAAGCTCAACAGGAGGCTTCATTGGAAAATCAGGAATTGGGAATTTGAAATGTCCAATCCACTTAATATCAAGAACCCCAAAATCGCAAAATGCGATTTCGCGATTTAATCACAGTCGTTGAATCCAGAATGAATCTGAATTGTAGAATCTAGTCCTTGTTGGAGTTTCGAGATTCAACACTTTGCAATGTCAAAATCAATTGATAAACAGAAATCCGAAATCGCGAAACACGATATTGCGATTCAATCGCAACTGTTGAGCCAAGATCAAACTCAGACCGTTGATCAAACTCCACTGCAACATAAATGTCGAAATCGCGAAATGTGATATTGCGATTCAATCGCAGCCGTCGATTCAAGATTGCACCTGGACCGTTGATCTAAATCTGTGTCGGAGTTTCGTGAATCGCGACTCCAAAAGGAAAAGAAACAAGTGCAAAAAGGATTTTGATTTAACGATGAGTGAATTCCCAACGTAATAGCAACCATCAGATCTAAATAGAATCTGGATCATTGAACTGTTTTCTATACAAAATTTCGGGGATCGGGTTTTGGTATGGACAAGAGCTCTGAAAACATCAAGACTTCTGATTTCACGATATGCGAAATCGCGAAAGCGCCTTCCACATAAAACCTTGGTCATAGCCCTTGGTCACAGGAAGAGAAGGAGTCAAGAATAAAGTTCATTTTGGAGGTTCGTAAATCGCGATGTGAAAGTGTCGAGACTTGGGCAAAGAAATGACGAAATTCTGAAACCCGATTTAAAGGGAAAGAATAATAAAGATTATCCAACGGTGTGGATAAGGTTTGAAAGTGATCGGAGGGTTTTTGTTCTTTCTCACACATTAACTCTTAAGTTATGAATCCGTTAAGAGAAACAGACCAATAATGACAAATCGGTTAGCGTTTCAGTTGCCAAGACAGATTTCCTTGGATTGCCTATTGGAAGGGGAAGTGGAATCATCAAGGTAGGGTGTATAAAAGAAAATGAGATAGAATGAATTGTGTGGGAAGTTCTGGATGGAAAAAGAACGAAACAGTAAGAAAGGAGAAATGAGAAGATGCTGAGCATGAAATTTTGATAGATGTACAGAATGAAATGAAATGTAAAGAAGAAACAAAGCAGAAGGATAGGAAGAGCAGAAGAAGAGAAGAATGACAGAATAATGTGATGCAGAGAAGACCTGTTGAGGAAGAGAATAATTGCAGAACAATTTGTTGAAGATCAGATTTACAGATCAGAGTAAAAATGGAAAGAAGTGATTTATCCGCATAAGTTGTCTGTGTATTCATTATTTAATATTCAAGGGTGGTTGGGAGGTTCTCGGGAGGACTGTTGTCCTCAGAAGTTCAAGTGGGGGCTTGAACACAGGAAGTTGTAGCTTCCATCTGGATGTAGACAGAGAAACAAGGGTGGCAGGGTGGTGCTAGGGAGAACAGGTGTTCTCTGTTATTCAGGTTGGAGCCTATGTAACTGGAAGTTGGTTCTTCCATCCAGTTGGTGCTGGAACATTCAGGAAGTTGGTTCTTCCATCCAGTTGGTGCAGGAATACTCATGGAGTTGGTGCTTCCTTCTAGTAGGTGCTAGAGAAACCAGAGAGTTGGAGCTCTCAAACAAGTTGCAGCCTGTAAAATAGAGGTAGCAGCCTCACATTGAGTTGGTGCTCAATTATAAATGATGTACAAAACTGCAAAAGACTGCCTATCATTTCGAAGAAGAAGAGGTTTTCTCCCTTTATGGGTTTCCTCGTGAAAATCTGTCTCTGTTTGTACTTTATGTGTGACTGATGGTTTTTAATTTTACTGTAAATATGTTGCATGTTGTTGATGATCACTTGAAGGAATATTAATAATAATTTAAAAGGTATAAAATTGTTTAAGCTCATAAACAACTGAGTCACCCCCCCCCCCTCTCAGTTGTTTTAGTATTTCCATCAATTGGTATCAGAGTCGGTTCCTTTTATTTAAAGGTAGATCTGTAAGCTTAAACATGACAAGTCATGAAGGGACTTCAACCTCTAAGCCCCCTATGTTTGATGGAACAAATTTTGCATTCTGGAAGATTAGAATGAGAACATATTTAATGGCCTTGGGTGCTGATGTTTGGGATGTAGTAGAGACTGGATATATAAAGCCTATTGTGCTAGACAATAAGGATGATAAGTTAGAGTTTAGTTTTAACGCTAAGGGGATGAATTCTATCTTGAATGGACTTGCTGAAGCTAAGATTGTAAAGGTGATGCATCTTGATACTGCCAAAGCAATGTGGGATAAACTTATTAACAATTATGAAGGAAATGATAAAGTAAAAGGTGCCAAACTTCAAACATACAGATTGAAATTTGAACAACTAAAGATGAATGAAGATGAAATAATCAAGGAGTATTTTTTAAGAGTTGAAGAACTTGTAAATGCCATGAAGGGTCTAGGTGAGACGTTTGATGACTCACTCTTAGTTCAAAAGATTCTAAGATCTCTGCCTGATAAATTTAATCCAAAAGTCTCTACAATAGAAGAATTAAATGATCTCAAAACTCTGTCCATTGATCAACTTCTAGGAACTCTAACTACATATGAAATGAGAATTAACAAAGATAAATCCAGTACTAGAGAAGCATCTTTTAAAGCAGACAAGAATATTGATTCAGAATTTGATGACATTGAGGAAAAATTTGTGAGAAGGTTAAAGAAAGGATCAGGAAAATATCAAGGGAAGTTNNCCTTCAAATGCTTTAACTGTGGTAAGATAGGTCATTTTGCATCTAAGTGTCCCCATCAGAAAAAGGACCAGAACTCTGATGATGAAAAGAAGTACAAGTACAAGAAATATAATAAGAAGAAAAGTTTGGTTGCAAATAATGACATTTCCTTAGAAGACACCGATAGTGACTCATCCGGTGAAGATAATGAAAATGACTTCGTACTTATGGCCAAAGAGGATGTTATAACCCTAAAATGCACCACACAGGTTTACCTGGCATCAGGCCAACTCATGCCTCTTCCCTGCCAAAGCCATGCTGAATAAAACCTTGAAAAACCACTTAAAACAAGCAACCCATGCCCTACCAGTTCACTGGGCGCGGGGGACCCGCTTGCTGACCTTCTACTGCACGTGGGTACCCGCGGGTTAACCCACTACAGCCCGCGGTTACCTAACAAAGCAAAAAATCAGGGAAGTTTCCGCCGGGACACGAAGATTTTTGTCAGTTAACTGGAACTCCCAGCCATGCATGGCCGAGAGTTCACCTAAAACCCTAGCTCCTCCTAGCCT
>ML777586.1:588361-620436 GCA_009831015.1 Picea engelmannii | reverse complement strand
CTTTGGGTTTCTTTGCTGATTTAGAATGGAGGTTAATCCTTCTGAGGCTTTAATACTTGGCAGATTTTGGTGATACAATCCCTTAAACTTCTCCATTTCTTTTCTGGTTTTTACTATCTCTTCTTCTAAGGCTTCACACCTCGATTTATTCTCTGAAAACTTTTGTTTCATTATGTATTCTATTTTCCTTTCCTCTTCTAACTCCGCTTTTAGTAGAGAAAATTTGTCATCAGGTTTTTAACTATTCATTTTAAACTGCTTCAACAATTGTTTTTGTGTTCTCTTCTTACATCTGAGTCTATCAATTTCTTCCAAAGCACTGATTAATTCACTTTCCATATCCACCATAGCTTCTTCATCATCCATTTCACCTCCTGTGTGTTCATCATCAAGATATCCCATAGCCATAAGCATAAAATCATTCACTTTTTCTTCACATGATGAATCACTATCTATGTCTTCTGAGGAATTGTCATTATTTGCACACAAACTTTTCTTTTTACTATATTTATTGAATTTGTACTTCTTTTCATCATCAGATTTCTGGTCCTTTTTCTTATGGGGACACTTAGATGAAAAATGACCTATCTTACCATAGTTAAAACATTTGAAGGGAATCTTGCCTTGATATTTTCATGATCCTTTCTTTAACCTTCTCACAGATTTTGCCTCAATATCATCTAAATAAGAATCAGTATTCTTGTCTTCTTTAAAAGATGCTTCTCTAGTAATGGATTTATCTTTATTGATTCTCATTTCATATGCAGTTAATGTTCCTAGGAATTGAACAATGGACAAAGTTTTAAGATCATTTAGTTCTTCTATTGCAGAGACTTTTGGATTAAATTTATCAAGCAGAGATCTTAGAATCTTCTGAACTAAAATTGATTCTTCAATCTTCTCACCAAGACCCTTCACGGCATTCACAAGTTCTTCAACTCTTAAAAAATACTTGCTAACTGTTTCATCTTCATTCATCTTTAGCTGTTCAAACTTCAACCTAAATGTTTGAAATTTGGCATCTTTTACTTTCTCATTTCCTTCATAACTGCTAATAAGGTTATCCCACATTTCTTTGGCAGTTTGAAGATGCATCACCTTTACAAACTCGGCTTCTGCAAGTCCATTAAAGATAGCATTCATTCCCTTAGCATTAAAGCTAAATTCTAACTTATCATCCTTGGAAGCTAGCACAACAGCCTTTATGTATCCAGTCTCTACTACATCCCAAACATCAGCACCTAAGGCCATTAGGTATGTTCTCATTCTAACCTTCCAAAAGGAAAAATTTGTTCCATCAAACAGAGGAGGCTTAGTGGCTGAAGTCCCTTCATGACTTGTCATGTTTAAGCTTACATATCTACCTTTAGATAAAAGGAACTGGCTCTGATACCAATTTTTGAAATTACTAAGGAAACTGAGAGGGGGGGGGGTGAATCAATTGTTACTGTGCTTAAACAATATTAAGTCTATTAAGACATTTTTAATATTTCATCAAGTGACCATCAATATTATATATAATATGAACAACATAAATAATGAGCATCAATCACACATAAGATATACACAGAGACAAATTTTCACGAGGAAACCCATAAAGGGAGAAAACCTCTTCTTCTTCGAAATGATAGGCAGTCTTTTAAGTTCTGTACATCATCTATGTTTGAGCACCAACTCAAAGTGAGGCTACTACCTCTATTTTACAAGCTCCAACTTGTTGCGAGCACCAACTCTCTGGTTTCTCTAGCACCGACTAGAAGGAAGCACCAACTCCCTGAGTGTTCCAGCACCGACTGGATGGAAGCACCTACTTCCACTTATACAAGCACAAACTTGTTTGAGAGCACCAACTCTCTAGTGTAATGATCCTCCTCGTTATGCCTACAACCTCTGAGAATAAGTGCAATTTTTATTTATTTATTTTTATTTAAGGTATGTGCGCACGTGTACAAAGAACTAAATACATTCGACTCTGTGTCGCCACCCAACGAAGAACAAGGTTCCAACCACGAAAAACACAACAAGACAACATAATATGCACAACAAGCAACTACATACATTTAACGATGATCAACGATAATAAGTAAGACTGACTACCCGCCTGTCCTACCCTGCAATGGTTAGGACCTCCAAGAAACATAAGAAACGCTCAAGCCTAGGTTCCCATCGATTTTAACCATTTAAGGTCTCAGGGTTGGCGACTGTTTTGAGGAACATGGAGGTGTCTACATCCCACCCGACACAAACAGACCAAGAAAAAATGATTACAACCAAGTATGACAATAATTAAAGAACAACCATGACCTCTATGTAAAACGCAAGTCAGAATGACACTGTCAATAACCATTCATTAATGAAGACTCAACATTACTTACGACTCAAATGGAAACAAGTACAGATCAACAATTTGTTCAGCTCCGTTAGTCGACGGGTTACCAACCCGACCTTACAATTGTATATTCAAATAATTTCAAATCCCCATTTACCAAGTCATGATAACTTTATTGTACTCAATTCAAGGACATAACACTATATGGTTACCCCTAACAATAAAATTTACGATATCGTTACCATAAAGCGACAACACCTATATAATTTAAATTGCCATGACCTTGCAATAAAAGAATCACATTACAAGACAATGACCACTAAAACAACCAGTAAGGAAATTAAATCAGTCTATTCAACCTCCAATGCGAGCCCAACCTCGCATGTCTAAAGTGCATAATGACTTTAAGTTAAATCTAATTAGTCTTAAATCAACTCATTTGAGCGAATTTAATAAGGGCATCGAGATACTAAGTAATTCAACTTGCCTTAAATATTAAAGGTTGCTATGAGTGTTTTGTTTTAAGGTTGCTATCTAAGGAATATATAGGTATAACATTATCCCCAAAATAGATTTACGTACATCTCAACAATCTTTACCCAAATTCTTATTCCACTAACTAATAAAGAAACACTTCATGATTCTAACTATAGTAATCATTTAAAACTTAACAGGTTCATACTATAAAAAGATATCAATTAAAATTCTTTAATATTCCTGAACCTCATCCATTCTGATTAAAAGGGAAAGCTACACTATAAAATCTCATGTGCAATCGATACCCGACACAACAAGATAGAATCAGCACGGGATAAGGTAAAGGTTGTTATCAATCTAACTAATACGAAGAATTTGGGCGTCTAACGATTAAAAAGGGGAGGATCAATTACTCTTTGGTGTTGGTATCTCGCCGGCTGTACCCTACACACGTGCTGTCAGGAGTTACTGAACAACGCAGGCTAATTAAGGCGCCCACAGGATAAGTGCTGTCAGGGTATTAAGACACAGGCATATTGTATCCAACAAAAACTTACAATATTAAGACACCTAAATAGTATAAGGATGTTGCTTGTAATTCTGAAATAAAATAAATAGTGTATGAATTTTATACAATTTATTTCCAAAGTACCTAATGTTTTATACAATTTATTTCCAGAATTACAAAAACATTATCATGAAATCTATGTACTTTAATAATAAAAAGGATGAAAATCCATCTAAGAATCAAATTTCGTTTTACAAATAGATAAATATACAATTACTAAATGAATCTATCCTAAGGGAAGAATAAAATTACTGAAAACACCTGAATGGTTACACAGAATTAGCAAAAACAAAGGATCCGACCTGCCGGATTCGAACCAGTGACCTAATGATGGATGGAAAGTAGAATTATATTACCCAACGATCCTGAATTAAGAAGCGTAGAACGTCAGAATTGATAGCTATATTCAAGGTACGCTCAGAAATTTTAAACAAAGACTTTCCCAAAAAATCTCTCATTGATACAGTTCAGAAAATCAAGGAAGGATTCCTGGATTGTCATCCCTACATTCAAGGGAGATATGGAAAAGCGACTGGGGAGTAAAGGAAGGGTCTCCTTTGAAGGGGTCCCTGAGGTAGAGAAGATAATCGCTCAGTACATGAATTCACTCTCTTTTTCGAAGATGCTGGAAAGGTTTAAGAAGTCGGGCACAGAGAATTGGGGCATGGACCTCCCTGTAAGTTGAGGAGGAGAAGGAATCGTGGAAGGAATTAGTGAGCCGTTAGTACAGGGATTGCACTTGGTCCATGCTAAGTCCCATCCAGTGATCATAACTGTCGAGAAGGAAAAGGGCGGCGTACCAATGCCATCTCCATGAGATAAACACCAAGGTTCGTGCTTACTGGAGACTGGATCTCTTCCAAATGCTGAGTAATAACCGCAAAGACCGTATGTGGATTTTCAAACACTCACGACTGCATTGTACGGCTCGTTTCATGTGTGCAGAAGATATAATATATTCAAAGAGACGGGGATCTAAATGCACCAGATTGATTCTCAAACCCTTGGGGCGATGCATGTGTGCATTCCATCAACTAAGAAATACACAGATCAAATAACAACAAAGGAAAGTGGTGTTGCGGGTGACAACAACATGAGGATCAACGACTGATTGTCCAACCATACTGAAGGAGATATTACCTCACCATGTAAGGAGAAAGAAAAAGATAATGGAGGGAAGAAACGCTACAGGAATGTCTACCCAACCTTAAAGAAGGCAAGGAACTCAAAAACTAAACCCGATTGAATATTTCAACTCCGGATCCTGGGGTCGCTACCTCCAGATTCCAGAAGCACTCACTTAAGCATTGTTTTTCAGGGTGTCATTCTGTTGTCAGTTTCAAGGAATGTTTTAAAAACGTTAGAGATATTAAGGAGTAATGTATTCTGGCCGGTTTTACTCCATCAATTAAGGGCGATCTGAGTCTAAAGTTGTCCTAAAGATAGGAAGGGATCCTACAGTCCCAGAACGCGAGGAAGGATTATGGTAGCCAAGACTTGATACTTATATTTGCAAGGGCCACAGAGGTGAAAGAACTTAATCGTTCTCCTTATTTTACCGATAAGGGAAGTAAAACCCCAACCCAGAAAATAACACAGACAAGGATCGTTGGATGGCCTTACAATAAAATAAAATAAAAAGTTACAGACCAAGAGAAATCATATATACTGCTAGTAAGAACCATGTCTCCTCTCATTTTTATCACATCTATATTTTTTATTTCCAACACACAATTTATAAGGGCACCGAGTAATTAAATAATAACAGCCATTGAATCCATTTACAACCACATACGGATCAAGCATTAGTTACCAATGCATTCTACTCTACAAAATAATGAGCGTACATTTTTCCTTATCACCTACCGCTATGACGTCCGCACGCTCCGTGCCACTCCCGCTTGGCAACCGTCGAGACTGCACTGGTACCTCCCAGCCAATTGCTAGGGGTACTTTGCTTCCCCCTTATCCCCCCGAGCCACAAAGGGGCCACACACTATCCATATGGTACGTCTAGCTACCCATCTCACCTCGTAAGGCCGAGCTACCACTCCTATATGAGCTGGAAAATCCCAACTCCCCACAAGTAATCAGTCAAATCACAATTCCGGCAGTGTAACGTTATGCTAACAACCAAACCATTTCTTCCTCATCTTCCCTTTCTTTTATAGAGTTTTTAGAACCTCCAACTTTCCCTAAATCACATTTAAATTAAGTTTTAATAAAAATATTCTAAATATTCTCCTTCGCACAAGTGTCGTCCATCCCCCTCTTTTCTCCAATAATTATTTTCTTTAAATTTATTAATTGTCTCAATTCCCTCACCCACCTAGAGTTGCTCCTAAATTTACTCCTAGGTGTTCCTAGATTCCCTTCCAGGTTTAAATACTTTCCCTAAAATGAAGTTGTTAATTTAGTTCATTTTAAAATGTTCTTAATTGTAGATTCCTTACTATGTTGACCTTTCTTTTTACCATAAGTTCCTTTCTTTCCCTTATTATGTTTCCTCCACTCCTTAGTTTCCTAATTTTTATTATTCCCCTCTTTCCCCTTTTATTAGAGCCAAAATGGCAGTTGCGCTATTTACTCTTTTCCTTTTTATTATTAAATTGATATCTTTTTACACTTTCACAAGTTAAATAATTTATTTCTTCTTTAAAATTTTAAATCCATTGATTTAATTAATTTCTTTACTCTCTTCATTTTACCCCAAATTTTTTATGAAAACTAAATTATTACTTAAGTGGGTTTTAGTTTAAATTTTTATTTTTATTTTTATAGGGCCTCTTTCTTAAGTTTAGACAAAATTTTACACTAGAGAAGTTTTAGACTTAGGACTTAGATTCTGAATTGGGCAACATTTAATTAGGGAGGTTGTTTAAGAATTTCTTAAGGCGTTAATGTCTTAGGGCCATCTAGGTTTGTTCCTTTATCATCATCAAAGCGAAGTGCCCTTCAGGATGCAGCACGTGCTCCAAGGGTGCCACTCGTCTTGTTTGTTTCTTTTGCGTGACGTGCCCTTCAGGATGCACCACGTTCTCCAAGGGTGCCACTCGCCTCTTGTGTTTCTTTTGCACGACGTTCCCTTCATGATGCACCACGTGCACCAAGGGTGCCACTCGCCAACTTGACTGATTGATAGACATCAATAACCCAACACTCCGCCATGTGAACTTATGGGAGACTAAGGGCTCTAAGGAATAAGGCCCTCGCCTGATTGCGTGCCCCTTAGAATCATCGTGAGTGACTCTCGCAGTCTGCCCTCATGGCATCGTGGATCCTCTCTAACTAGGTAATTGTTAACCTATAGTTCGAGCCATGGTGGGAGTGCTAGTAGGCTGTGGCAGGGCTGTTGTCCACACCTCTCCCTCAACCTCTCTGGAAATCATGTGTGGCCCCTTTACTCCATATGTGAGTTTGGTCAGTAAGCTGTTGTCATCCTGCATCATCAACAATCGTGTCAGAACATGTCCACATCATATCATCAAATCAATGTAATATCACAGTAAATAAATCAACCCAAATAGCACACTCCCTGACTCAATATGGAGTCCAAGGGGTTCCATCGATGCCTCTGCATCCTCAAGGTCCAAAACCCTGCACACTCAGCAAAACTGAGTCAATAGCACCTATCTATGTCAAAGTAGTAAAACATCATGTCATCTATCATAACGCATCATAATCAAGGATAAAAGTTTTAATATCATAATAGTCTGGATCACTTGCGAGCAAGTGTCCTCAAAGAATAAGTTTTCTCAGTGCGCTAGAGAGGAATGTTACATACACCCCCTCTTGGTCTAAACTTCATCCCGAAGTTTCATAGTATAAATGCTGAAATAAATGTGTCACAGTATCATAATTCTATCTTTCAAACAAAAATGGAAACTGTTGGCGCATATCATATGCGTCCTCCCAGGTCGCCGAGTGCGGACTATAATTGTCCCACTGGACCTTGACCTAATCTACCGTTCGACGTCATAACTATCGAACACGATGATCTAAGATGCAGACCAGCTCAGCTGTGAGCGCTCCCTCGTCCGATACCTACAAGGAACTCATGTCAATCACATGTGTAGGATCACTAATATAGTGTCTCAAAACAGATACATGAAAAACATCGTGCATACGCCTCAAAGAATCAGGCAAGGCTAGTCGAAAGGCCACGGGCCCCTTTCTCTCCACAATCTTGAAAGGTCCCACGAACCTCGGAGAGAGTTTATCTCCCTTTCCAAACTTGATTGAACTCTTATGTGGTTTAACCCACAAGAAGACTCGATCGCCGACCTCATAACTACGGTTGACTCGGTGTGCATCGACATAACTCTTATGTCGATCCTACGCTTCTTTAATCCTTTGTCTTATGGTTTGCATTTTCTCTTCCATTTCTTGGATCGCTTCTGGTCCCACTAGGACCCTATCCTCAAGTCGATCCCAAATCAAGGGTGTCTGACATGGTCGCCCATAAAGAAACTCGAAAGGCACCATCTTAATGGTTCTCTGGTAACTATTGTTGTAAGCGAACTCTACTAGTGTCAAGAATTCTTCCCAACAATTTTGTTGGTCCATCACGTACATGTGCAACATGTCTTCCAAGGTTTGGTTTGTTCATTCTACCTATCCGTCAGGCTCTGGGTGAAATGAAGTACTAAAGTTAAGTTGAGTTCCCAAGGCCTCTTGGAAACATGTCCAAAATCATCTAGTAAACACCGATCCTCGATCGGATATAATCCTCTTCGGCATGCCATGTAGCCTCACAATCTCACTGATGAAAACTCTCACTATGTCAGGTTCTTGATACATCATATGCACAGGAATAAAGTGAGCACTCTTTGTCAGAGTGTCTACTACCACAAAAATTGAGTCATGTCTCCTTGCCGTCAGTGGCAATCCAACAATAAAATCCATCTAAATAACCTCCCATTTCGATTACGGGATGGCATGTGGTTGAAGTAATCCTGTTGGGTGTCTATGTTCAGACTTTACCTACTGACACTCTAGACATCTGGCCACATAGTTGACTATGTCGGACTTCATTCCCTTCCAAAAGAATAAGGGCTTAAGGTCTGCCCTCATCTTTGTAACTCCCAGGTGAGCCATGTAAACTGCTCTATGAGCCTCACTCAGGATCAACATCCTCAATTCATTGTTTGGTGGTACGTAAATCCGACCTTTAAACCTCAATAACCCATCGCTATCCAAAGAAAATCCCTCATATCATGGTACCATCATTGTGTTTTCTCCAATAAAGCCCTCGACCTCCTTGTACCAGTCGTCATCATGCTGTAAGGTTAGAATATTTTCACGTAGATTCATCTAAAGAGGCAACATCAAAAAGATGTGTGGCCTATGATTCAAAGCATCTACCACTCGGTTCACTATTCCCTTTATGTAAGTAATCTCAAAGTCGTACTTGCTAAGAAATTCCGACCAACGTCGTTGTCGCGCGTTCAGGTTGCTTTGCGTAAAAATGTGTTGTAGTCCACAATAATCCATCTTTAGTTCAAATTTTCGTCCTCCAAGGTAGTGTCTCCAAACCTTCAAGGCATATATGATGGATAATAACTCCAAATCATGCATCATGTATTTCTCCTCGTGCCTTCTCAGTTTCCTTGAAATGTAAGTGATTACTCATCCGTCTTGCATCAAGACTCCACCTAATCCTTTCTTGGATGCGTCTTTGCATACCAAGAAGTCCATTTCCATGTCAGGGACTTTTAGTATCGGCGCTGTCATCAACAACTCCTTAAGCCTATGAAATTCTTTCACGCATTTCTCGGTCCAAAAAAACTTCTTGTTTTTCTTCTGCAATTCCGTGATTGGATTTACTATCTTCGAAAATCCCTCGACAAACCGTCGATAGTATCCTGCTAAAACGATAAAGATACACACTTCTATGACATTTGTTGGTGCAGGCCATTCCATAATAGCCTCAACCTTCGTTGGATCCATGGTGATAACTTCGTCGGAGATGACATGCCCTAAGTAGTGAATCCTCGATTGATAAAAAGAGCATTTGGACAACTTCCTATACAATTTGTGCTCTTGTAGACACTGTAGTACCAAGCACAAGTGCTCATCATGATCCTTCGTCGTCCGAGAGTAGATCAAAATATCGTCGATGAATACTTGGATGAACTTGTCCAAGTATTCTTGGAACGCCCTGTTCATCAAACTCATAAATACCCCTGGGACGTTTGTCAGTCCAAACGGTAAAATAGTAAAATCGTAGTGTCCAAACCTTGTCTTAAAGGCAGTCTTAGGGACATCATCCTCCTTGATCTATAACTGGTGATACCCTGATCACAAATTGATCTTGGAGAACACCATCGCACCCTTCATTTGATCAAACAGATCATCAATTCTTGGCAAGGGATACTGATTCTTGATCATAGCCTTGTTCAGTTGACGGTAGTCAATGCAAAGCCTCCATGATCTGTCCTTCTTTCGTATGAAAATAGCAGGTGCACCCCATGGTGACACACTAGGACATATCAGTCTCAGTTCCAACAACTTCTTCAGTTGCATTTTCAACTCCTGCAACTCTGGGGTCGACATTCGATAAGGTGTTCTTGCTATCAGTTCGGTCCTCGGTTTCAGGTCTATGGTAAACTCCAATTCCCTTTCTGGCGGCATCCCAGGTAACTCCTTTGGAAACACGTCTGTAAATTCCTTCACCACCGGAAGGTGCTCAAGACCTTCCACTATTCCCTTCTCGTTTAATGCAAGGATCGCATAAAGCTTCCACCCCTTGCGCATACTCTTCCCTAACTGTAAGGAAGATACGAACCTCAGGGAAACTCCCTAGTTCTGTCCTACAATTACACATCTCTATCCCTTGTCATTGACCAAGCTCAACCGTTTCGTCTTACAGTCGAGTATCGCTTCATGCGATTCCAACCAATCCATACCAATCACGACGTCATAAGATCCTAAGATTGTGATGTACAAGTTGACCCTCGTGACAAACCCTCCCAGGTCAAGTTCACATCCCGTAACTTTTCCTCCAACCTTCTATTTGGCTCCCGAAGCCATCTCTATGAAGCTAAACTCATCCTGATCGATTGCCTTTACCTTGATTCTTTTTAGTGCTACACCAAAAATGAAACTCTCAGTAGCACCGGGACCTATCAAAACACTAAGGGTTTGGTCAGCGATGGTACATGTCGTCTCGAGCACAGTCGAATGGTGCTCTGCCTGGTGGTTATTCACCACTGCATGAATCCAATGGGCCTTGCCCATATCTCCCACTGTAGTGGGTCCGGCTGATCCGGACACTCTGGTCCTCTCCACAGGACAGTCACACTGGTAGTGTGGCTCCCCACACGTCCAACACCCCTTCTTCGGCCCAGTAGTCCTGGTACCCAAAGTAGAATATGACGGCCCATTGGCCTGGAACCCTGGTCTATTCTACTGAACAGGCCTAAACTACTGCTGCTGCGGGCGACACTGCTGGTGGTGTTGTGGTCCTCGATAAGGTGTCCGCTGCTGAGGCGGCGGTCACCGGGGTGTAGTGAAAGTGGATCCCATCTGGAAGAAACAATATCCTAGCGTATGTATCACTGGTGTCTGGTGCTGCGATGTTCCAAATGAAACCTACCCTACTGGTCTCACTGGAGTCTTGGTCTGACCCCCACTAATAAGCTCCTCCTCTTCTATGAGGGCCTTCTGGATGGCATCGTGCAAGGTTTGAGGCATCAAAATCCTAACCTTTGCATGTAGGCTTCTGTCAAGGCCGAACACAAACTGGTTGACCTTAAGTTTCTCTGTGTTAAGGTGCAGAGCATACTGGAGAAGCTCCATGAAACGTGCCTCATACTCGGGCACCATACAACCTCCCTGTCATAATGTGTTGAACTCATTGAGCTGATTCTCAATGAATTCCTCTGAAAGGTACCTCTCTCGGAACTGTTCCTCAAACAATTCCCATGACACGTCTTTGACGGCCATGTTCAGTTGCGGTAGGAGCGTCTTCCACCATAGAAGAGCACTCCCCTTTAGTTGAAAGACCGCCATGCGGACCTTCATGTTGGAGGTATAATCGCGAAGTGAAAAGCACATCACCATATTCTGCAACCATGCCTCGGCGGCGGCACCATCTGGGGCACCAAAGAACTCTGGAAATTTAACCTTCTCGATTTCACGGTGAATGCTACCAGTAACGGTCGGTGCGCACGGTGGAACCTCAGTGGGTGCCAGCGCCCTGGCCTCATCTCTGTCCAAGCGGTTGATCAGTGCCTCAGACATGCACTGAAATAATATCATCATCTCGACCACATTGCCAACTGCTATATGCTCCTGTCTGAGAACCTGCTCTCCTCCCTGGGGGTTAGACCCCTCAGGCGTGGATGCTACTGGAGGCGTCATGCCTCCTCCCATAACACCCCGTCGCCTGCCTCCGTGGCATCCTCTAACCATGATTACCTGCACGCACACAATCAACTCGATCAACAACAATATAATCAAATCAAATCATGTCACGAAAGCCATAGCGAATCCCAAGTCGCGGGTCGAACCCGCTATGATACCATATGTAACGATCCTCCTTGTTACACCTACAACCTCTTAGAAGAAGTGAATTTTTTATTTATTTATTTAAGGTGTGTGAGCACGTGTACAAAGAACTAAATACATTCGACTCTGCGTCGCCACCCGACAACGAACAAGGCGCCAACCACAACGAACACAACAAGATGACAAAAGACGCACAACAAGTAACTGCATACATTTAACGACGATCAATGACAATAAGTAAGAATGACTACCCGCCTGTCCTACCCTGCAATGGTTAGGACCTCCAAGACACATAAGCAATGCTCAAGCCTAGGTTCCCATTGATTTTAACCATTTAAGGTCTCAGGGTTGGTGACTGTTCTGAGGAACATGGAGGTGTCTACATCCCGTCCGACACAAACAGACCAAGAAAAAATGATTACAACCAAGTATGACATAAATTAAAGAACAACCATGACCTCTATGGAAAACGCAAGTTAGAATGACACTGTCAATAACCATTCATTAATGAAGACTCAACATTACTTATGACTCAAATGGCAACAAGTACCGATCAACACTTTGTTCAGCTCCGTTAGTCGACGGGTTACCAACCTGACCTTACAATTGTATATTCAAATAATTGCAAATCCCCATTTACCAAGTCATGATAACTTTATTGTACTCAATTCAAGGACATTACACTATATGGTTACCCCTAACAATAAAATTTACGATATTGTTACCATAAAGCGACAACACCTATATAATTTAAATTGCCATGACCTTGCAGTAAAAGAATCACATTACAAGAAAATGACCACTAAAACAACCAGTAAGGCAATTAATTCAGTCTATTCAACCTCCAATGCGAGCCCAACCTCGCATGTCTAAAGTGCATAATGACTTTAAGGTAAATCTAAGTAGCCTTAAATCAACTCATTTGAGCGAATTTAAAAAGGGCATTAAGATACTAAGTAATTCAACTTGCCTTAAGTATTAAAGGTTGCTATGAGTGTTTTGTTTTAAGGTTGCTATCTAAGGAATATATAGGTATAACATTATCCCCAGAAGAGATTTATGTACATCTCAACAATCTTTACCGAAATTCTCATTCCAGTAACTAATAAAGAAACACTTCATGATTATAACTATAGTAATCATTTAAAACTTAACATGTTCATACTATAAAAAGATATCAATTAAAATTCTTTAATATTCCTTAACCTCATCCATTCTGATTAAAAAGGAAATCTACACTATAAAATCTCATGTGCAATCGATACCCGGCACAACAAGATAGAATCAGCACGGGATAAGGTAAAGGCTATTATTAATCTAACTAAGACGAAGAATTTGGGCGTCTAATGATTAAAAAGGGGAGGACCAATTACTCTTTGGTGCTAGTATCTCGTCGGCTATACCCTACACGCGTGTTGTCAGGGGTTACTGAACAACACAGGCTAATTAAGGTGCCCACAGGATAAGTGCTGATAGGGTATTAAGACGTAGGCATATTGTATCCAACAAAAACTTACAATATTAAGACGCCTAAATAGTATAAGGATGTTGCTTGTAATTCTGAAATAAAATAAACAGTGTATGAAATTTATACAATTTATTTCCAAAGTACCTAATGTTTTATGCAATTTATTTCCAGAATTACAAAAACATTATCATTACGAGAAACTATGAATTCTACGTACTTTAATAATAAAAAGGATGACAATCCATCTAAGAATCAAATTCCGTTTTACAAACAGATAAATATACAAATACTGAATGAAGATATCCTAAGGGAAGAATAAAATTACTGAAAACACCTGAATGGTTACACAGAATTAGCGAAAACAAAGGATCTGACCTGTCGGATTCGAACCAGCGACCTAACGATGGATGGCAAGTAGAATTATATTACCCAACGATCCCGAATTAATATGTGTAGAACATCAAAATTGACATCTATCTTCAAGGTACGCTCAAAAATTTTAAACAAAGACTTTCCCCGAAGATCTCTCATTGATACAGTTCAGAAAATCATGGAAGGAATCCTGGATTGTCATCCCTACATTCAAGGGCGATCTAGAAAAGTGACTAGGGAGTAAAGGAAGGGTCTCCTTTGAAGGGGTCCCCGAGGTAGAGAAGATAATCGCTCAGTATAGGCGTTCACTCTCTTTTTCGAAGATGTTGGAAAGGTTGAAGAAGTTGGGCACAAAGAACTGGGGAAAGGACCTCCCTGTAAGTTGAGGAGGAGAAGGAATCGTGGAAGGAATTAGTGAGCCGTTAGTACATGGATTGCACTTGGTCCACGCTAAGTCCCAACCGGTGATCATAACTTCCGAGAAGGAAAAGGGCGGCGTACCAATGCCATCTCCATGAGATAAAAGCCAAGGTTCATGCTTACTGGAGATTGGATCTCTTCCAAATGATGAGTAATAACCGCAAAGACCATCTGTGGCTTTTCAAACACTCACGACTGCGTTGTATGGCTCCTTTCATGCGTGCATAAGATATAATATATTCAGAGAGACGTGGATCTAAATGCACCAGATCGATTCTCAAACCCTAGGGGTGACACATGCGTCCATTCCGTCAACTAAGAAATACACAGAGCAAATAACAACAAAGGAAACTGGTGTTGTAGGTGAAAACAACACGAGAATCAATGACTGATTGTCTAGCAAAACTGAAGGACATATTACCCCACCATGTAAGGAGAAAGAAAAAGATGATGGAGGGAAGAAATTATACAAGAATGGCTACACAACCTTAAAGAAGGAAAGGAACTCGAAAACTAAACCCGATTGAACATTTCGACTTCGGATCCTGGGGTCGCTACCTTCGGATTTCAGAAGAACTCACTTAAGTAGGGTTTTCCAGGGTTGCACTCTGTTGTGAGTTTCAAGGAATGTTTTAAAAACGTTAGAGAGATTAAGGAGTAATGTATTCCGGTCGATTTTACTCCATCAATTATGGGCGATCTGAGTCTAAAGTTGTCCTAAAGATAGGAAGGGATCCTACAGTCCTAGATCACGAGGAAGGATTATGGAAGCCAAGACTTGATACTTAGATTTGCAAGGGCCACAGAGGTGAAAGAATTTAATCATTCTCCTTATTTTACCAGTAAGGGAAGTAAAACCCTAATCCAGAAAATAACACAAACAAGGATCGTTGGATGGCCTTACAATAAAATAAAATAAAAAGTTACAGACCAAGCAAAATCAGATATACTTCCAGTAAGAACCATGACTCCTCTCATTTTTATCACATCTATATTTTTCATTTCCAACACACAATTTATAAGGGCACCAAGTAATTAAATAATAACATCCATTGAATCCATTTACAACCACATACGGATCAAGCATAAGTTACCAATGCATTCTACTCTACAAAATAATGAGCGTACCTTTTTCCTTATCTCCTGCCTCTATGACATCCACGCGCTCCGTGCTGCTCCCGCTCACCAACCGTTGAGACTGCACCGGTACCTCCCAGCCAATCGCTAGGGGTACTCTACTTCCCCCTTAGCCCCCTGAGCCGCAAAGGGGCCACACACTATCCAGATGGTACGTCTAACTCCCCAGCTCACCTCGCAAGGCCGAGCTACCACTCCTATACGAGCTGGAAAATCCCAACTCCCCACAAGTAATTAGTCAAGTAACAATTCCGGCAGCGTAACATTACGCTAACAACCGATCCCTTTATTCCTCATCTTCCCTTTCTTTTATAGAGTTTTTAGAACCTCCAAATTTCCCTAAATCACATTTAAATTAAGTTTTAATAAAAATATTCTAAATATTATCCTTCACACAAGTGTCTTCCATCCCCCTCTTTTCTCCAATAATTATTTTCTTTAAATTTATTAATTGCCTCAATTCCCTCACCCACCTATTGTTGCTCCTAAATTTACTCCTAGGTGTTCCTACATTCCCTTTCAGGTTTAAATACTTTCCCTAAAATGAAGTTGCTAATTTAGTTCATTTTAGAAAGTTCTTAATTGCAGATTCCTTACTATGTTGACCTTGCTTTTTACCATAAGTTCCTTTCTTTCCCTTATTATGTTCCTCCATTGCTTAGTTTCCTATGTTTTATTATTCCCCTCTTTCCCCTTTTATTAGAGCCAAAATGGCAGTTGCGCTATTTACTCTTTTCCTTTTTATTATTAAATTGATATCTTTTTACACTTTCACAAGTTAAATAATTTATTTCTTCTTTAAAATTTTAAATCCACTGATTTAATTAATTTCTTTACTCTCTTCATTTTACCCCAATTTTTTTATGAAAACTAAATTATTACTTAAGTGGGTTTTAGTTTAAATTTTTATTTTTATTTTTATAGGGTCTCTTTCTTAAGGTTAGAAAAAATTTTACAATAGAGAAGTTTTAGACATAGGACTTAGATTCTGAACTGGGCGACATTTAATTAGGGAGGTTGTTTAAGAATTTCTTAAGGCGTTAATGTCTTAGGGCCATCTAGGTTTGTTCCTTCATCATCATCAACGCGACGTGTCCTTCAGGATGCACCACGTGCTCCAAGGGTGCCACTCGCCTTGTTTGTTTCTTTTGCGCGATGTGCCCTTCAGGATGCGCCACGTGCTCCAAGGGTGCCACTTACCTCTTGTGTTTCTTTTGCGCAACGTGCCCTTTAGGATGCACCACGTGCTCCAAGGGTTCCACTCACCAACTTGACTGATTTGTAGACATCAATAACCCCTGGATTCAACACTCCACTAGGTGAACTTGTGGGAGACTAAGGGCTCTAAGGAATAAGGCCCCCGTGTTATTGTGCGCCCCTTAGAATCATCATGAGTGACTCTCGCAGTCTGCCCTCATGGCATCGTGGATCCTCTCAAACTAGGTAATCGTTAACCTACAGTTCGAGCCACGGTGGGAGTGCTAGTAGGTTGTGGCAGGGCTGTTGTCCACACCTCTCCCTCAACCTCTCTAGAAATCATGTGTGGCCCCTTTAATCCATATATGAGTCTGTTCGGAAAGCTATCGTCATCCTGCATCATCAACAATCATGTCAGAACATGTCCACATCATATCATCAAATCAATGTAATATCACAGTAAATAAATCAACCCAAATAGCACACTCCCTAACTCAATCCAGAGTCCAAGGGGTTCCATCGATGCCTTTGCATCCTCAAGGTCCAAAACCCTGCACACTCAGCAAAACCGAGTCAATAGCACCTGTCTATGTTAAAGCAATAAAACATCATGTCATGTATCATAACGCATCATAATCAAGGATAAAAGTTTTAATATCATACTAGTCTGGATCACTTGCGAGCAAGTGTCCTCAAAGAATAAGTTTTCTCAGTGCGCCAGAGAGGGATGTTACATCTAGTTTCTCTAGCACCCACTAGAAGGAAGCACCAACTCCCTGAGTGTTCCAACACTGACTGGATGGAAGCACCTACTTACACATATACAAGCACCAACTTACATATATAAAACTCCGTGTTTTCCCAAGCACAACCCTACCACCCTATTTTCTAGCCACAACTAGATGGAAGCTACAACTCCCAATATTCAAGAACCAACTTGAATATCATAGGACCATAGTGCTCCCTAGAACCATCCTACCTCCCTAATTATAAATAAATGATTGAATAACCAACAACACAGATAAATCGATTCTTACCACTTCTTCTATGTTCTGTAAATATGGTCTTCTTCTAATTGTTCTTCAATTATTCTCTTGCTTCTGTCTATTCCTCATCTGTTACTCATCTCTGAGTTTTATCTCACACTGTGTATATTGTAAGTCTCACACTGCGCATACTGTAATTTTCCCTTTCTTCCAGTTCAACTCATTTTTTTATTCATAATGACCAACCCCACATAGTCACTTCATGTTTATTTTATACACTACAACCCCTTCAGTTACCCCTCCAATCCCTAGAACAACGCTTCAGCAACTGAAACGCCAACCGTCCAAGAACCATGATTCGATTCTGCTAACTGAATCGCAACTGAACAATTAATCATGAAGAGAAACAATAGCCCTTCGATCAGGTTTCTTGTATCCAACACCATTGGATTACAAGCACATGGTCTCGCGTTGATTTCGCCATTTCGCATTTCGACATTTCGACATTTCGGCATTCCTGTGGTGAAGAGTCTCGACTCTTCATGTTACGATCATTGAAAAAGATCTTAGCTTGGTGATAACTCCTCCCCTTCAGATGACCACTGATGGTGACCACAACCTACACCAAAAGGTGTTTTTCCCTTCGAGTCATTGTGACTCCAACATTATAAAATTCATGATCACAAAATCTTCGAAGTGATCGGATAGTTCACATAACCCATTGAGATGGACGGTTGATGGGATTTCAGAGTTTTTCCTTTTGGGTTTTTGAGACTCAAAATAGTCCCTTTCAACATTTTGTAGTTTGAGACTTCGTGATGGTGGAGTTTCTGCTTGCTATGTAAAAACCCTGAAATAGAAAGTTTTACTGTGATGTAAACTTGCTGATGTCACACATGGATTGACACGTGCCGAATAGCTACCACGTGTCACTCTGATTCGTGACTTACATGTGCCTAAAATGTTGAATCATCTTGACACTTTTTATTGCCTGATTGTGCCACGTGTCCTTAGCTAATGTGGTTTGCTGACGTGGTTTGTTGATGTGTCTATTTCAGGATTTCGAGGTTCGCTACTTCATAGGTTAAAGTTCCTTTCATCTTTGATTTCACGGTCTGCAAAACTCTAAAATGGAGTCTTTGACATGATCTGATCTTTCACATTTTTTGATTTCATCATTCTTGTTGTGAGTGTCCTTGACACCTCCAACTCCCGGTATCTGAAACTCCGAAATGGAGATTAAGTTGTGGTTTCGCATTTCCTGATTTTCTGTCGTGAGTTGCTTCCTTGACTCCTGGAGTTTACTCTTTTGATCTTGCCATGAGATCATCGTTGCACTGCTAGTCTTGCCACTTTCTCTTGTTTGTCATCGTCGGTCTAAGCTTGCCATCAATGACAAACAAATACTCTGCCTTCTGTCTACCCGTAATAAATATGCCAACATAGAACCATCAAACAAATGTTTAACGAGATAACCAGACTAAGAAGGGGAGATAATTACATGCCAAATACAAGAATGCCAATCTCAGAGAAAAGGAGGAACCCTCTCTAAGAAAACAAAGTGAGGTTTGAAAACATGGATAATCTGCAAAGACTAGGGATTCCTATACAACCTACTCCAAATCTGATTGTTCTGGATGATGTCTATGATGAGCAATTAATTGAGCAAGAGAATAATTAATGACCTGACAAAATCTCTAAAACTGTGCATATGGACGGATGTGAGACATCCATGCATATATTTGAAGAGGGAGAAAATGATCCCAACTCACAATTAAACATCGCCTAGACAAGAGGATTTGTAAATAGACCAAAAACTAAAGGTGATTCTGATAAAGGGAACCAAAAAAAAATAAAAAATGAGAAAGTGATAGATAGCATTGGAATTAAACAACAACACATGATGTCAAACTCCACTCAAATGACATATAATGTTGTAGATGATTTGAGTAAATTAAGGATAACCCTTCCCTTTATAGAAGTGGTGAAAATTCTCCAACAAAGAGAAAACATTTTGAAGTTGTTGGATGATCCATCTGAAAGAGAATAAGTTGTTGTTACCAATCCAAAGTAAATCCCTAGCCAATCAACTACCAATATGAGAGATAAAATTCCTCCCTTTTACATTTCTATTGAAAATCATGATGTTTCACTTCATAATTGTTTAGTTGACACTGGCACGACGAACAATATCATGTCACTGGCGATCATGGAAGCATTGGGCATGAGTTTCACCAAGTATTATGAAACTGATGAAAGTATATATGGAATTGATTCTAGAAAAGTGCCAGCTTATGGAGAAATCAAGGACTTTTATGATTGGATTACAACATCTCCCCATATCATTACAGTTTTCAATATTATTGTGGTAGACCTTTCTCCGACATATGGAGTTGTGCTAGGAAGAGACTGGAAATCTATGATCAGGGGATATATAATGAATGATGGAAGTTGTATGATGTTGTTATGAAAATAAGGAGAAATGATTAAAGTACCCTATGAACCTAGAAAACCCTTCTCTTTCAAGGATAGGGACAATCAATTAATGGAGGATTATATATATGTCGGGATTGGAAACTATGAAATCTTATACATAGAGCATAACGAAATCCTAGAGCAAGTGCAAGACACAGAGAATCAAGAATGTCTGTTCGAAGGGTATTGGAGGATGTCATTTGATGGAGCTTGATCAAGCTCTGTGAATGGAGTTGGAATTGTTCTTGTGATTCCAAGTAATATTATGCATCCATGTTCTATTAGACTGGAGTTTCCATGCACTAATAACGAGGCAAAGTATGAAGCTTTGATTCAAGGGATGATTCTTTCACGGGAAATGAAAATAGAACATCTAATTGTAATTGGTGACTCAGAGTTGACCATCAATCAAGTTACCCAGAGGTATAAAATAATAAAGGAAAGACTTAAGTTGTATTTCAAAAGAGCTAACAAATTGATGGAATCTTTCAGTTCCTTCAACATTTATTTTATTCCAAGGGGCAAGAATCACATGGAAGATTCATTAGCCTTGGTGGCCTCATTTTTAAACCCATATGATATACAAAGAAAAATGTCTTTCCAAGTAGAAAGATATTTTGGACAGTCCATGCCCGATAACATTGAACATTTGCAAGTATATGAGAACGATGAACTGTTGGAATTTGTTTTGTTAAATGATGATGATGATGAGGATAACCACTGGTCTGTTGTCTCGAAATATTGTATACAATATGAATCTCTTTTCATTAAAGAAGATCATTCTAATAATATCCTTGAAGAATTTTTAATTCAAAAGCTGCAAGAGACGAGAAAAGTCAATATTGGAACTAACAGTTCCCCGAAATATGTCAACTTGGCAGTTGATTGCACCACTCAGGAATTTGATCAATATGTTGCCTTGTTCAAAGAATACAATAAGTTGATCAATATGTTTCCTTGTTCAAAGAATACATTGATGTGTTCTCCAGGACCTATGATGATTTAAAATATTACGATAAAACTATATTCCAACATATCATTCCTTTGAGGGAAGAAGCAAAGTGAGTGAAGAAAAAAATAATCATGATGAATCCCAAGTTGAAACCTCTGGTAAAGATTGAATTGGAGAAATTAAAGAAGGCATTTATAATTTATCCCATTAGACACTCAGACTAGCTTTCAAATCCTATGATTGTAAGAAAAAAGACTGGGGAAATCCGGATGTGTGTTGACTTCAGAGACCTTAACAAAGAAAGCATAACGGATAACTTTCCTTTGCCTAATATGGAGTTCCTTCTCTAGCAAGTTACTATATCAACCTACATGTTCATGTTGGATAGTTTTTCTGGATATAACCAAGTCTTGGTGGATGAGGAATATAGGGAAAAGACATAATTTATCACACCTTGGGAGACATATGCATATGCTAGAATTCCCTTTGGTTTGAAGAATGTTGGAGCCACATTTTAGAGGGCCATGGATCATGCATTCAACGAGTTGATAGGAAAATTTATCGCAAACTATCAAGATGAATTTACAGTGTATTAAAACAAAAGGCATGATCATATCCATCATTTCAGAAAGGTTTTTGAAAGATGTAGATTATATGTTGTCTCTTTAAATCCAAAGAAATGCTTGTTCGCGGTGGCTCAAAGAAAATTGTTGGGCCATATTGTATGAAATGAAGGGATTTGCTCAAAGAAAATTGTGGCTCAAAGAAAATTGTTGGGCCATAATGTATGCAATAAATGAGCTTAACCCACGACATGCAAGAAGGGATTCCAATCATTTTTTTGCAAGATCAATTTTGTGCGAATATTTGTTCATGAATATGAAAGTATCGTGAATCCAATCAATTTGTTGTTGAAAAAGGAGCATAGGTTTGAATGGAAAGAGGATACTGAACATGCATTCAATAATATCAAAAGAACAATAACCACTCCTCTAGTCCTCATTAGTTCAGACTTTGAAAGGGATTTCATCATCTATTCATTTTTTACAGAGACAGTTGTTTCATTTCTTCTTACTCAGAAGAATATCAAAGCCGAAGAACTCCCAATAAGTTTCATGAGAAAATCCATAAATTACTATGAGTTGAGATATTCAGAACTGGAGAAGAAATCCTTGGCTCTTGTAAAATAAGAAACACACATTCAGACATACATATTGAACAACCATGTTATTGCTTATGTTCCCTCATCACCAGTGAAGATGTTCCTAAATCAACAATTAAGAGAAAGAAAATGGGCTAACCGGTTGGAAAAGATACAATAATATGATATTGAGATTAAACCTTTAAAATCTATCAGAGGAAAAAGTTTATGTAAGGTCATCGCAAATGGAGATTCGGTTGATGGAATGATTTCATTTTTCAGTCAGAGAACCATTAGTTTACTCAGAATGGTACATAGATATTATATTCTACTTAATGTCTGGGAAATTTTCTATCACAATGAACCCCAAGGAACGAATAAAATTATAGATGAAGGAAAATCAATATATGCTTATTTCTGACATACTGTTGAGGAGAAATTATGATGGTATACTACTAAGATGCATTGATGAAAATCAAACCCAAGAACTAATAAGAGAATTCCATGAGGGAATATGTGGTGGACACTTTGCACCTACTGCAACTGCCCACAAGATAATAAGAGTAGGATTTTATTGGCCATCAATTTTTAGAGACTCGTATTCCACAATAAGGAAGTGTGTGTCATGCCAATAGTTTTCAGGAAATATGAAGAGATTTGTGATTCCTTTGAAACCCATAATTGTAGAACAACCATTCTCCCAATGAGGACTTGATGTTGTTGGGACAATTAATCTGAAGTCTAGTAAGGGGCATATGTACATTCTCATGACTACAGATTGTTTCATGAAATTGTTGAAAGGTGTGACATTAAAGAAGGTTGATGTTGAAGAGCTAATTAAATTCCTCAAAGACAATATTATGTCGATATTTGGTGTCCTAGATAAATTTATCACAAACAATGGTTTGATTTTCTTCAGGTTGAAGTTTATGGAGTTTTGTGGAGAATATGGAATCATCAAATTATTTTCCACAAGGTATTGGACTTTCTAAATCCACAAACAAAACACGTGTTCAAATATTGAAGAAAATCATTGACAAGGACCAAAGGAATTGGCATCTAAAGTTGATGGATGCATTATGGGCATGCATAACGACTCTGAAGGATAGCACTGGGATGTCTCCATATATATTTTTTTATGGGATAGAATAAAAAATGTCGATTATCCTCGAGTTCAATGCGTTGATTTTTGTGGTTAATGTTGAAGATACAGAATGTAGTTCACCCATCCATAGGAGAATCAATCAGTTTCTGAAGTTGGAAGAAGAATGAAGCAAATCACTGAATCAAAATTATCAAAGGAATCAGAGCATCAAAAGATATTTTGATCAGAGCACAACTGTAAATAATTTCCATAAGGTAGAGATGGTGTTACTTTGGAACAAGGCCAAGGAGAAACATTCCATGCATACAAAGTTCAAATCACTCTAGACCAGACCATACATCGTCGAGAAGATCTTGGGTTTTAACTCCTATATGCTCCAAGACATGAAGGGTAAAATATTAATGTTTCTTGTCAATGGGAAAAAAATGAAAGGTTCGTCTCCTAAGACTTTCTAATTCTCATTGTACATAATTTTATTTTTCAGTTTGTATATTCTTACTCTGACTCCATAGCCCAATAGGCGAAAGCACATGGTCATGAAAGGACCTGGATTCTTGACAACCCACAGAAGGTTTTCATCCCATAGTTGGAGCCAATTGTTGAGATCAATTCATGCTTCCGACATTTCTCTCCCCTTTTCTATTTTCCCAACTTATTTTTTCCATTTCTTTTCCCTCATCTATACTTACCCAAAATTCCCCTTTTCCTTTTTCCCTTCTATTCTCCCTTTCTAATTACTATAATTAGTCATTTTTTTTAAAATGTCGGGTTCGTGGGTTGGAGGACGTGTGGATCCTCATCTGCATCCACACTCTCACATCATGATTCCGAACGACCACCACATTATCCTATACTTATCCGTTTCTGTAGTCGTGGGTTCCTAGGTTGGCGGTTTTCAAGCCTTCATATCCCTTGTTTCGTGACACACATTTTTTTTCCAAATGATCTAGGATATACATTTTGACCATTGGACTCCCCGAAATCCTAAGTATCTCATATCTCCTATATTGACTCTAACTGACCACATTACAACACTTAGTCAATTCTCAACCTTCTAAAATGACGGGTTCACGGGTTCTTGGGTTGGTGGGTTCACAAAATTCCCAAATGCTACCTGCTCTTGTCCGTCCCCACCACCTTCGCGCTTTTACCAATATGAATTTAGTATGGTTTAATTCTAATGACTCATCAGGTAGGTCCCGTAAATATCCTCTAGAGCATATTCTTATTATGCATCCTCTTCTGCGCAAAAGGAAGTAATTTGGACGTCTGGAATTACTCGTGCAGGTTGTGTTCCTGAAGTTTTTGACTGCAAGGAACTGGTTTCCTGGTGCACTAAGAATTATATACCAAATCAGTGGATGATTCAACTCCAATACCATTCTCATGTATCTCTTTCACTTCAATTGTTTTGTAAAATGATAAAACTCCCAAAGCCGACACTCACCTTCAAAGGTGAAGATTGCAGGGAATTTTTGAAAAAAAACATGAAAAAGACCTGGATCTCTTACCTGAATTCTTGGAGAATCACATGGCCATCCATGAAGATATTACCAGATTGCAGGTCATCTTGTTTAAAAACCCCTTTTAGGAAATTGCCTGGTTATTGACCAGAGTTACGAGCCAAGAAAACACTGCCAAGATTTTTCATATGATTCTTTATATATTATATTTTACTTTCAAGGAGCAGGCCATTTTTTATTGGAGAAAGTTGGTTTCCATTGAAATATCTTCCCAATTGTCTCAGTATAAAAAGGATAAGAAATTATTTATGGATTCTTATTTGGTTTTTACGATAGCGTATTGCTGTCAATTTCCTAAATTGTCTATATGCAAGAAGGTGAATTGTGAATTTGACCCTACGACCTTTTGGTACCAAGCATTATGGAGGCACAAAAATTCCTTACATTTTTATGAAGTTTTCAATTAATTTGTATCGGTTCTTAAAAGTTTTTTTTTTGGAAAAGATACCCCAAGAATATCCTCTCAGGTTAGTAAATTCCTGGATAAAAAGGGGACTTTGGAGAAAATGGAAAATTACAATGTCATTGAGATTTTCGTTTCTAAGGAAAATCCCTCCTTTCTTCCATGTCATGTATCCAACATAATCTTTGTTACAGAAGTTGCAAGGAAATATATTTTTGGCTTCACTTTTTTCATGAGAAATTCATACCTTTGCCTTGGAAAATTGGGGATTTTGTATTCAGAAGTATGAACAAAATTGATGAATTTGCAACCCACTTCCACAACTTGAATCTCAGGTATGATGAAAATATTAGAGGGTTTGACCCTAATGGAATCTTTGTGGAACATATGTTAAAAGTGGGTTTTATCAATTCATGTATCCACACTGTTCTAGGAGAAGAAGAATATAATAATGTAAAGGCAATCCTACCCACACTGTTGGAGACCCAAAGATAGTACTCGGTACCAATGGATTTTACAAACATAGAGGAAAGGGTACCAACGAGAAGAGTTCCCAGTACCCAACTTTTAATCCTAAGACTACAACACATTGGAGTAGTTCTTGAGTGTCCCACCCATCTAAAAAAGTAATCAACAATAGTTTAGGTGGAGGAGGAGACAAGAACCCCACTCCTGGAAAAATTGAAAGATCACATAAAATCCCTCTGAGGAAGAAAAGTATCACGTCAAAAGTGATATCAATAGCTTCTTCCTCAAAGATATGGAGCTCAAGGCTGACATTGAGAAAATATTTCCTAACATTGATCAACCAAGAGGCACTTCCCACCAAAATCAGTCGTTGGAAATTGTTGAGAATGAGATCTTTGATGAAGAAAATTCAATTGTATTTTAGAGCCTTGTCTTTAACAACGAATCTAAGAAATTAATTATTGACAAGAGTGATGTGAAGAATAAGAAGGAGAAATCTCATTTATAGGTTAACCTAAGAAATATGCGACCTTCCTAGATTTCCAGAATCCATAAAGAAACTAGTGATGCATTGGATGACTCCATTGGTGGTCTCGAAGTAGAAAATATAAATTTTAAAGGAAATGATTAAGGAACTAGAAGAGACCTTAATACCTATTCCACTTCTTGTCAGCCCTTTGGAAAATTTCAGACCCACCATGCCCACAACCAAATTAAAAGGATCCTCAAGCTTACTCACATCATCCATGAGCTATGATAAGAACAATATCAAGAAATGAATGGCACTAATTACAGAATCTTGGGAAATTTCAAAGAACATGATTTATTTTGGCTTGAGGGAACATTCCTTCCATGAATATTTATAGGTCAACCTAAAAAATAAAGAAGGTTTCTACCTTGATGTTGTGGAACCCTTTCGTATTAAATTTTCCTACATGTTATAGCTAAAGAGAAGAGAGGACCTTCCCTCTCCAAGTCAGATCAAGCAACTAAATTACTGTTGAAAAGAAAAAATAAATAACTTGAACAATATCGTTCAATAACAAGGAGAGAAGACCTATTCAAAAGGATCACAGAGGTCGACCTATCCGGAATCACTAACGAAGTCCAAGATCCCAAGTTGATCCTCAACTTGTTGTTCCTAACAAAACAATAGTTTGTGAGAAAGTTGAGATTTTTAAAGGATTGTCAATTGAAAAATTCTATGGTATAATTGAATATGATAAGAACACCACAGATAAATGGCTAGTGGATTACTCCGTAAAAATTTAGGATATTGAAGAAGCATTACATGGCATTTCCCTTTATCTCTGAGACTTGGAGGGCGAGATGTTCAACACTAAAATCCAACATGAAATCAACGTGGCACCTATGAAAAGTTACATTCATGAATGGTTCAAGAAAGCTATCGATAAACTGACAAATGACAGGAAAGAATTAGTTGAGACAGTTCCTATAACCAATGATGAGAAATATAAAAGGACACCAGTGACCAAATGAACACAACAAGAGACCATCATAGTAAGTTTATATTGATCATATCCTTCTTTTCTTTATCAAGTTCTTCATCCAGTTATTGCATCTCTTTCACTAGAAAGGTTTAACAAAAGATTGATAACTCCTTTTTTCTTCTTACCAAGTCTTTCTAATCCTTCTACGCCCACCGTATTCCTTCTAAAATATTATTTATTGTATTTATTTTCTTTATGGTCTTCATGAACCCCAATCACAGTCTTTAAGACAAACACATTTACATTTTCAAAGAATATGCAATAGACTATATATTTTTTAGAAATTGCAAAGCGAACTACTTTGGGAACAATATCGACTGTGCTTTGTAACCCTGTTTTCATAATATAAAGTATTTGAGGTTGATATATCATTATATTTATTTGATATTCCCATGTGTCCACTCCATTAAAGTTCTCTTATGCATGCAAATCATCTTATTTTTATTTTATGTGATAAAAATGATTATCTTAAACTATGATGGATGTGAGGAAATTTTGATTATTTGTTTTAAATGTGTGGAGTGTATGATTCTTGGTCCTTTCTCAAGAACTTTATTTAAAATTAAAAACCAAAAAAACATTTTTCTTTTAATTGATTTTAATTTTTATGTTTATTCAATTACCACAATGGACTTCTGTCAAGTCCCACATTTTGAATATTTAGAAATCCCAAGAAAATCTAAAGAGGAGTACCACCTACATAAAAAATAAGGGGGATTTCAATCCTCATAAGGTTTTCATTTTGGTCCTAATGGATTCAAGCATCAACAATTCCTAATCAAAGTCTACCCATCTTGGGACAACAATGTTACTTTACAACATGAAAGCAAATTTTGGTATGTCAAACACATGTTTCTCGACAATATTGAGGTAATTGACCAACAAATGCATTATATTAATTTTGTGAAATCTTGTCACGTAATCAACATTAGAAATACAGGTTTCTTTTATAAACGTTAAATGACATTGTACATTAATTATATTTCCCACTAACTGCGGGATATTAAAAGATAAGGTTCTTCCTAGTGATAATCTTTTGCCTGATAGTTGCAAAGAGGAAAAGTAGTTGTTGAAAATGTTGTGTGTTGAGTATATATCATATCATGCATGTATGAATGATTGTATTCTATATAGAGGATAATATGTAGACAAAGAGATATGTCCAAAA
The DNA here is from genome assembly GCA_009831015.1 of Picea engelmannii. NCBI lineage: Eukaryota > Viridiplantae > Streptophyta > Pinopsida > Pinales > Pinaceae > Picea > Picea engelmannii. The sequence continues at coordinate 592,225 of ML777586.1, read as the reverse complement.
TGTGGGCATGACAAGTACCATAAATCAAATAAAAATGGTAAATCACATGGTCCTCCTCATATGATATTTAGGCACATGCCTATAATCCCAAGGATTCAAAGGATATTTCATTGAAAATATTTTTTTATGTTGCATGGATGGCATGCATCACACATAAGTGATTCGGGAGTTATGCCAATCCCAATAGATTCAATAGCCATGAAGCATATAGAGAATACATGCCCAGAAAAATTCAAGGATGAAGTACGAAGTTGGAAGAAAAAGATCTTTCTTTGGAAAAGGAAGGTATATTGGGTGATCTGAAAATAGAAGGCTGACTTTTTATGCTATGCAAGCACCCCTACTTCATTAAAATAAAATTTACAGGACCTTTCTTCATGTGTATAAAATATGCAAAAAAAACGTATGTGTTAAGTTTATGCTTCTTCCTTTAAATGTGCATGTATCCTTTTGTAAATGCTTATGCATGAGGATATGTTCTTTTGAATGGTTAAATATGTGCTTGAAATGAAAACACATCAACACAACTTGCAGCAAATAAACCATCAAACGCACAACAAGAACAACATGATAAAGGAGTTCACCCCCCTACGGGCTACATCTCCTTGAGCCTCCATAATGGACTTGGCCCTCTGGGATTAATTACTCAAAAGTTATTTTACAAGATGCTGCTCAACTCCAATGGAAAAAAAAACTGTGCCATTGAGATCATAACACATAAAAACCCCAAAAACGACTAATAGAACTCTGAAAACGGATCATGGCTCATCCGGGCATGACCTCTTCTACATGTGGCCATAATCTTCCCTGAGATTTTCTTTGGAAAAAACACCTGTAAATGTCCTCAAAAGCATATGAAACCAGTCCCAATGTGTTCAGAGCATATAAATTAGCCAAACATGATATTTAAATCACAGAAAACAGACATAGGCTCACCAAACCATGTCCTCGATCAAAGAGGGCTGAAAGCTCCCTGGAGCTTCCTGAAACTTCAATGGTGAAAAACTTGCTGAAGAAGTCTTCAAATGCCTGTGAAAATGGCACCAATGGATCTAGAACATCCAAAAACCCCTAGCTGGGCTTTTACGACACCTCAATCGGCCAAATGATGAAGAAGTTAGGCCTCCTCCATTTTTCTCCTTCAAGCTTTGCTGGAACTGGTTCTACAAATCGCACTCTTGTGCACATTAACCTGGAACATGCTCCCAATGCGCGTTATAACCTGGCACCGGGTGCAATCGCGCCAACAGTGCAAACCGTAGGACGGTTAGGGCACCTCCATCCCCCAACCGCCTAGCTCTCGGGCACATGGCCATAAAACCAAAGGCTGGGCGCAAAAGTGGTTAATCCGTTTTAAAACTCCCGTGTAACCGCCCGCACGGTTAAACCACCGGTCAAATGGATTACATACGTGCATTAACCAAAGTTTAAAACTCCCACGCACAATTTTTATTACAAAACAAACATATATATATGTAAATGCGATGTAATACATTGCAATACATAATATATAACGCGCCCATATATAATACAACGGTTAAATAAAACTTTGGTTTATAAACAAACCCCAGCCGTATTATATAACTCCGTGCCATATTTAAAACATGCGAACTTTAATATGTATGCACGCCAATGGTCATATGTTTAAACAATAAGACCATGGGTCGGGGCTAGGCCCCCCCCCCTCCCTTTTCAATTATTACATTGCACCAACATTAATATAATGTAATCCGCATACAAAACAAGAAACATTACATGGTGCATTGGCAGGGATAATTTGTGAAGTCGTTTATGGTGGGGAGGTCCGGGGGTCGAACCCCGCGACCTCCATAAACTTTTAACAAACAACCATATGAACCAATAAATGAGTGACACGTGGCGCCCCCGGATTGGGCCACGTGTTCTCACACCATTCGCCACACAAATGACATGTTCCATCACCCGATTGGACAACCACCAATCAATAAAAACGTGACACGTCATCCAACTTCCATGTCAACATGATGGTACGGCCCTGCCACGTGGCCGTATGGACAAGTACAATCAGCATCTTTTTTCCCTGTTTGACTTTCCGAACAGATTGCTATATCTTTCGCTCCCGACGTCCATTTGAGACGAAACGAGTTGCGTTGGGTTCTTGATGACAAGAGCTACAAACCGATTTGTTTTGAGGCAATTCCGAGAATGTTTATTTTTGGGCTAAAATTTGACCCCTGGTCCAGATTTTGATCACACCTTCCCACTGAAAGGCTTTTGGACCCACAAAAGATTATCTGTCTTCTTTCAAGTCATATCAAAATCTTTTCGATAATCACTTGAATATGCTGACATGCCGTGCACTGCAACTAGCTATGTCCTTCAACCATTGCTCTCTGGCTGCTACTGACCCACTGTTCTCTCTGTGCTTGGAAGACTGCCAACCTTCCCACTGAGAATCAATTCCCTCTTCGAACTCTTTGGAATCAACAAAATCAGCTCTCCAATGGCTGCAAAACCTCCTGCGACATCTTGTCACAAGTCAAGAAAACCATCAATCTTGAAAACAAATCATACAAGATTGAAAAATGATGCCAACAAAATCTTTTGTTCTTCAAACAAACTGTCACATCTCGTACTTTATCAAAGCACATGACGCTTTCAAAATCAACTTTCAAGTCAATAAACACCATCGACTAAAAACAATTCGAACAACACGATCGACACAACATAGTCGTCAAAAAAATCATCAACCAGTCGAGACTCATTGAAACATCAACCTTCCCAAACCGACAAGTCGAAAAACATGATACACTGTCATGTCACAGTCATGAATCACTCATGATGAACCATCACCAGGTTCACTKCTTACACATACATAAAAACAAATGCATGTATAGGACTCTTCAACTCTCCTTCCAGTACAAACATAAGTATAACCTCAAAACATATGGTTACTTAAGAGTTGAATACAAAATATAAATGGCTGCAACTTATCATGCTTCCCATAAATGCACACATAACACTAAAAAGTGCATTTTCAACAGAAAAACGCAAACCTCCTTGCTCAAGAAATCCAACCATTTTTTACCAAGCCAACTCAACGGTGACTTTTTTTGCTGGACATCGTCCTCTTGTGAATCATCTGGACTCACATCGATGATGGAATCTCCACTTCCATTCTTGCCAATCTTCTTATCCAACTGCTTCTGAGGCTGTGGACGAATAGTTGGATGCAACGTCCAACATTGGTCAACAACATGACCCCGCTTCTGACAATGAGTGCAAATCTCTTGCATGCTCCTTTCACGCTTCCTTTGCTTAGAAAGTTTCCTGAAAGCGGTTAATCTTTTCCAACACTTTGAAACATGATGGTTATACAAACCACAATATGTACAAGGATTCCTTTGTCCATTTTTACATATAAAGTTATTATGCTTAACATAATCAAATGCAACTGAACGATAAGCAGAATTATACCTGGAGCATTCACCTTTATCGCCTCTGTGAGGAGGTGAATCTGAAGAGTTACAAGCTCTCCTCTGAAGACCATCAACAATTTCCTTGTCCTCATCACTATCACAACTCTCACATTTGCATTCATCCTGAACACAAACCTTGCATGCTGAGGGGATTGAACTTTCAATAAAAGTTCTTGAACTTTCACCTTTAAAACCTTCTTGAGGAGGTGAACCTGAAACAAAAGTTATGCTTCAAACTTTTCCCTTTGTCTCTTCGACTTTGAAATTTGCTCCATCTTTCCGTTCATATCCAAGACCACAATACCTAGGTCTTTCTTCAACAACAATAGGCTCAACAATGCCTTGTGCATGCTTACCCAAACCTTTACCTTCATAGCCCATTTTAAACAACAACTTGGACCCTATT
>ML777586.1:525175-564076 GCA_009831015.1 Picea engelmannii | reverse complement strand
TATTCATACCATAATGTTTCTCGGTTAGTGGTCCTGATATCCACTTTCATCATCATTATCCCTTGGCTATTTCATAGCCCATAACCTGCAGATTAGTTTGTAACACAAACTCATACATTTCTATGCATTATCATCATGTAATTCCATACTATCATCATTTCAATTTGGTATCCCTGTACCGATAAATTAACATCAAAGTTTTCCAGTTATAAATAGATCTCATAATATCCCATAATTCAATTTCGACACCCATTCATAAGATTATCATTTACCCAAAATAGATTGCATCATATCCAACATCATCCTAATAGCATTTAAACATTCATTAAATTCACATTCTCACAATATGTCGCATCATATATATCATCATCAATAACATTTAAACATTCGTAAAATTTAGATTCACATAATAGATCGCATTACATACATCATCATCAATAACATTTAATCATTCATAAAAGTTCATACATTTAAAGTTTAGGTCTATCACTTAATAGTTTCATTGTGACTAGAAAATAAAGTATATAGGCCTCAGGTAATCCTGGCTGTCTAAGTCAAAATGTGGTGTTACATACACCCAACCTTCGAGAAACATGTTCTCGAGGTGATAAAAAAAAGTGAGGGATAGTCTCGTCGTAGTGTCTTGGTGTCTTCCCAAGTAGCAGATCCTGGACTATACTTGTCCCACTAGACCTTAACTTGGTCTACCAGACGGTTCCTGAGCTGTTGGACTCTACGTTCCAATATGTGTAATGGTTCTACCATGAGGGTTCCCACGTCCGATACCTGCAATTCCTTCCAATTTAGTTTATGTGATTCATTAGCAACATAATGACGTAAAACAGATACATGAAATACATTGTGAGTTTTATGCAAGTGGGGTGGTAGTACGAGACGATATGCAACGGGTCCAATTTTCTCTTGGATCCTGAATGGTCCTATAAATCGAGGTGACAAATTTGTCCCCTTCCCGAACCATATGGTACTCTTATTAGGCCTGATACGAATGAAAACCTGGTCTCCCACTTCATAACTTCGGTCGGTCCTGTGTGCATCCACATAGCTTTTCTGCCTATCCTGTGCTTCCTTTAGTCTGTGCCTAATCTGAATCACCTGTTCTTCCATCTCCTGAATCAATTTTGGCCCAACTGTTACTTGGTATTCTAGTCTATCCTAACTCAATGGCGTTCTGCATGGCCTCCCATATAAAGCTTTGTAGGGTGGCATTCTGATGGAACTATGAAAACTGTTATTGTAGACAAACTCTACCAAAGGTAGGTACTTCTCCCACTGGGTTTGATTATCCATTACATACATCTTAAGAATGTCTTCCATGACTTGATTTACTCTCTCAGTTTGCCCATCTGTTTTAGGATGATAAGTTGTGCTTAAGTTCAACTGAGTCCCCAATGCTGACTGTAAACTTGTCCAAAACCTAGAATTGAATCTAGAGTCCCTATCTAAAATGATCTTCTTAGGTATCCTGTGCAAATGGATAACCTCACTTACAAACACACGTGCCACATCATTGACATCGTAAGTGTCTCTAACCGGAATAAAATTAGAACTCTTGGTTAACTTATCTACTATCACAAGAATGGCATTGTGTCTATGGGATGTGAGTGGCAACCCCACAACAAAATCCATAGAGATGACTTCCCACTTGGACATAGGGACATCATGTGGTTGTAGGAGGCTTGCCGAGTGATGGTGGTCGACTTTCACTTGGCGACAAAATGGACTACATCGTGCTTCATGCCTACCCATAAGAAGAGTTTCCTTATATCTGCGTACATCTTCTTCACACCCAGATGTGCACAATAAAGTGCTCTATGGGCTTTCTTCAGTATGATGCTTCAAATATCCCCATTCTCAGGGATGTACATCCTTCCTCGATATATTAATAGTCCGTCTATTTCCAGACTATATCCTTCATACTTTGGGTATAACTGCCTCCTGCTCTGGAGGTTTGAAGTAACCTTTAAATACCAACTGTCTCCTGAGAGTTGTGTCAAAACATGTTCCCTAAGATTGACCTTTAAGGTTACCAAGGAGAAGATACGTGGTCTCCTACTCAAGGCATATGCAACCACATTTTCCTTTCCCTTGATGTATGAAATACCAAAATCGTACTCACTCATAAACTCACTCCATCACCTTTGCCTGGCATTCAGATCTCTTTGAGTGAAGAGATGTTTTAAACTTTGATGGTCTATTTTGAGCTCAAAGTTTCGCCCAATAAGATAGTTCCTCCAAAGTTTCAGAGCTAGCATTACAGCTGCCAACTCTAAATCATAAGTCACGTATAAATCTTCATGTTTCTTCAACTTCCTTGATGCATAGGCTATCACTCCTCCATCCTACATTAGCACGTCCCCCAACCCTTGATTTGAGGCATCCGTGTAGACCGTGAAGTCCTTTTCCATATCCGACACTCGTAGAATTGGCACACTAGTTAGTAACCTCTTAAGCTCAATGAATTCACTATCACACTCTTCTGTCCATTGATACCTGACCCCCTTACACTGAAAGGTGGTGATGGGTTTCTCTATTTTGGATAATCCTTCCACAAATCTCCGATAATAACCTGCTAGCCCGATGAAGCTTCTCACCTCATGGGCATTTTTCAGCACTGGCCACTCCATAATGGCCTTTACCTTTTCTGGGTCCACAGAGATTCCTTCGCTGGAAATGATATGACCTAAATAGTGGATCTCTTTATGGAAGAAGGAACACTTCGACAACTTCCCATACAATTTGTTCTCTCTAAGGCAGGACAACACTATTCACAAGTGTTCCTCATGTTCTCTTTCATTCTTGGAATAGATGAGGATGTCATCTAGAAAGACTTGTACAAAATGGTCTAAGTACTTCCAGAATACGTTGTTCATGAGGCTCATGAATATTGTTGGCACATTGGTCAATCCGAAAGGTACTACAACAAACTCGTAATGTCCAAACCAAGTTCAGAAGGCAGTTTTTGGGATATCACCTTCCTTAATCCTTAACTGATGATACACTGATCGCAAATCAATCTTTGAGAATACTGTTGCTCCTTTCATCTGATCGAAGAGGTCATCTATTCACGGCATCGGGTACCTATTTTTCACTGTAGCACAGTTCAAGTCCATGTAGTCTATACACAGTCGTAAGGATCCATCCTTCTTATTTACAAAAATTATCGGTGCATCCCAAGGTGAGACACTGGGCCTTATTAGCCCCAAGTCTAGTAACTCTTTCAACTACATTTTCAATTCACAAAGTTCCGGCGGTGTCATCTGATACGGAGTCTTGGAGATTGGTTCTTCACTAGGCTTTAGCTCAATAGCAAAATCAATCTCCCTCTCAGGAGGTAACCCTGATAACTCGTTCGGAAAAACATCCTGAAATTCTGACAATACCGGGTATTGATCCAATGAGGGTCCCTTCCTTTCATTCACTACTTCCACTACATACAATCGACACCCTTGTCTCAAGAATCACTTAACCTTCATAGTTGATATAAAGCATAACGACACTTTTCTTTGAACACCCTAGATCTCTACTGGTCTTCCTTCATCATCGACACAAAGCACCCTCTTTGCGAAACAGTCTACCAAAGCTTGGTGAGTTGCTAACCAATCCATTCCAATGATTAGGTCATATGCCCCGAGAGTAGTGACGTATACCTTTAACCTAGTAGTACACACTCTCAGGTATACTATACAATTATCGACACTAGGTCCTACTTCTTGTTTTTCCCCCGATGCCATCTCGACTTGTTTAAAGTCATCATGCTCGTAGGATGCCAACCCACTCTTTTCTGATGCAGATGGTGAAATGAAACTATCTGTCGCACCAGAATCAAACAAAATCTTAACATTGATATGATTTAGCGTACCTGATGACTCCACCACCATGGATTGATGTTTGGCCTGGCAGTTATTAACCGCTGCATAAATCTAGTGGCTGCTACTTGATCTTCCCATTGGTTCCTTTCCTTCTCTATGCACAAACCCTGATTGTAACTTTGGGCAGTCACGCTGGTAATGGGGTCCTCTGCACCCCCAACAGGTAACACGAGATTGAACCTGTGCACTGTTATGTGACTGTCTCTAAAATGAGTTCCTTCCCCTGGAACCCCTGCCCCTACTCATTGTTCCTTGAGATGGTCATGGAACTATCTGTGTCGTTGGTGATGAACGAGATGTTGCACTCGCTGCCACTGAAATCCCTGTGGCTACTGTCCTTGGAGCGACTCTGTTACCATATGGCGGTGGCCTTGAGCCCCCTCCCCTAGGAAATGTCCTCGGGGCCTTCTCTACAAATCCTGGACGATGTGGAAATTTTGGTCTTATACCCTCGTTTAAGTTCATGTGTTCCCTTGCATAACGCGCATTTTCCACCGCTTCCGCTACTGAAGACGGTTTCCACATCCACACCATAGCTCTTATCTTAGGGTTCAATCCATAGACGAAGCACTCTGCCTGTCGTTGGTCATTATCCATATACGAAATATATTTGACCAGTTCCATAAATATGATCTCATATTCCTCTACAGTTTGGTTTCCCTATACTAAGTCATGAAATTCCCCTACCTGTTGTTCCTTGTAGTATGCTGGTAGATATTTCCTTCGGAACCTCTCCTCGAAAAGTTTCGAAGATACTGTGTCTGGGGTAAGGTGCAGTTGTCTTTCTAGGTTGCCCCACTAGTTCAAGGCGCTATCTCTTATCAAAAAAAATTTTGATCTTTGCCTTTGAGTTGGACGCATAGTCCCTTAAGGAAAAACATCTTATCAATCCTTCTAACCATGATTTTGTGCGTTCACTGGCGTGACCCCCGGCAAACTATGGAAGTTTTATGTTCTGCAATTCTCGTGTGATGTCTTCGGGTGGTGGTCCTCCCCCTGAATCCCTTGATGCTTCTGGATTACCCGTTCCAGATGGTGGGGGTTCCACTTCAGTCCTTGCCGATTGTCGCCCCTTCAAAGTCTCATTAATGGCTTCAAACAAGCACAGTATGAGAGCTAGTTCGGGCGATGGTGGTGGTGGCACTGGCGGTGTTGGCGGTGCTTGCGACGATGCTCCCCTGCCTCGACTCCCTCGAGTCCTGACCATCCTATATGTTTTAACCTGCATCAACCAAATTTTTCAGGGTGAGCTCCAGGACGTTTCAAATTGGTGCTACTCAAACTAGAAACAGGGTTAGGCGTAAGTTTTCTTTACTTGTCTGTAAACAGACATTACTCCTTTAGGGGATTGGCTAGGTTAGGGTTAGGATTAAGCGTCTAAGCTTGATTTCTTTGCCCCTATGAAAAAAACTATTGGTTCCCTTACCCTTTAGGTATGCTAGCCTTGCATCATACTCGCCACTTCCTATGCTTACTCTCCTAGTGCATATGCCGCCTCCTTCCCGCTTGTCCTAGTCTAAGTCCTTTTAACTTTTTTCTCACAACTAAATATCCTCTGATGCTTGACTCGGGAGATTTTCCTTGGTGCGTAGTGTTGGCGTTGTTGAATGTCGCATTGAGATTTAGCATTGACTGGACTGGTGGAATGGAGTGGAGGGACTTGGCGCTCGGCTCGACGAATTGTGTGTACGGTCTCGTGAACCTGACGCTTGGAAAATCGAAGTTTATACTTAGGATACAAAGATTAGAGGTGCCAAATAAGCCTTTACGTTGATCTCCAATGCATTCACTAATTATGATTCAACTCAGTTAGCTGGCTCCGGATCAATAGGTTAGGTAATAAGCCAGTTAGTCTTAATCTTCATACTGTATCTTCCTAATAATGACACCACTCTAATCATACAGTGTTACCATTAATCCATTAAGTATAATAATTTATTTGTAAGGACTCATGTATGGCACATTGGTGTTTGTTTGTTTCTTAAGGCTTAGGCGGTGGGTGGTCGTGGGTTCTAAACCCATAGACTCCAAAACATTTAGATTTTTTATTTTTATTTAATATATTAATTTATTATCATTATTATCATTAATTTATTTAATATATTAATTTATCATTATTTATTTAGAATAAAAAAATAATCTATATTTCACGATAATAAATAATTAAATAAAAATACAAAAAAACGTAATAAAAAAAAACTAAAATAAACAAAAAACATATATAAATTTGAATAAATAATTTAAACGTAACCAATGCTAATAAAGGGCGGGCATGCATGAATCCCATGTGCCCCGCCCTCATTCCTCCAACACCCTCCTGACCTAAACCTAACCCTACACGTACTCTCTCTCAATATCTCTTCCCCTAAAACCTTACACGAACTCTGTCGCCTCTCCATTATGCTCTCTCCCTCTCGGCAGGCTCCATGCTCAGTTCTGAGCGCTAGTGCTTGGGCGATGGCTTGTGCATTGTTTTGCTTTCTTGTTGGGTACATCTGTTCAAGATTTTTCTTAAATGATTTGTTTTGTGAGATCCAGTTTCAGTTTCTTTTATGTCGCCATAAATGTCCTAGTAGTCGGAGCCGAGGTGGGGCGTTTGGGTGTTTTGAGTGAAAAGTTGAATCCCCATCTCTTCCAAAATTGGATAATTTCTTGCAACCTGGAGAGGCCAATTCGTGAATTCCACAAATTCTTCTTCTGCTATCGACGAATGCATCCTCAACTCTTTTCCTGCATCTCATCGACAATTAATGGAACCGCTGAAGAGAAAACTTCTCCACGTCATATGAGATATTTTCGATGGAACATGGTTGCCACTGAAAAAATTATCACCGCCACTCACCATCCTCATTCTCAGTGTAAAGCTAAAGGAAAAGCGAAAGGAAGAAAAAAAAAACGGAAGGAAGGACGAATGGTGTAAATTTGAAGCCACTTAGAAGGAGTTGTACAAAAGAAAAAAAGTCCTCTGTGTAAATTCTTTAGTATGGAAACACTCACACAGAAGGAGATGCAATCCAAATATGAGCATATTATTCATGATTTTTTCATCAAAAGCATTCAAATTATCCTACAATCAAGGATACCTATGAAAGGAGAATCACCTGCAAATTTGTTGTCTCTGCCTTCTTCTTCTTCTAGAGGAGGATCACGGGACCATCGGTTCAATCTTGCATTGGGGGACTGTCTTGCAGCTGTCACTGATTTGGAGGTTTGTAATATGAATGGGTTTAGGTCAATCGTTTTGGATGTTCTAGATTGTTGACATTGAAAATAATATTTCTTTGGCTTGGTGTATATTTGGTCATGTCAATCTCTATTGATATTTTGTTCCAGTTTCTTTGTGGCTTGGAAGTTCAATGCATTATATCTTATTGATGATGTTTTTCGAAATGTTAATTAAAATTCTTTCGATTTGTTTGTTAAGGATTTGGGGAAATTAAAATTCACTAGGAAAAATGAGATTAGCAAAGAATTTTTGTTGAGCAGCTGGAGAGACATGCACTAGGTATGGTTACAATAGTATTTGGTAGCCAATAGTAGGCTCCCTTGAAATCCGCAAGTGTAGGCACTTGGGCACAAGAATCCCAATAGTAGCACCTGAATCCAAATGCCGACCGACCCCTTAAAATAGTTACGATGTGTTTCAAGATGTTCATTAAAATTCTTTTGACTTATTAGCGAGGATTTGGAAATTAAATTTCATTACAAATCTCATAGCATTGTTGTGAGCATCTTAGCATTGTTGTGAGCAGCTGTAACAATCCTAGTTGAAAATGAGTTGTTGCTAATAAGCTCCTTATCTTCATTTCATGAGCTATGCAAAATAACTCAGCTTTAGTTATGGTTCTGTTGAGTTAATGGTTAGTGAGTGGCTTCATAATTTTCCAAACTGGATGACAACAAATAGAAAATATAGACTTCAATAATACAACTGATGCTCCTGTCAAACCGTGCCCGAGTTACTGAGGGCACTAAATTTATTGTGTTTTCTTTAGCTAGTTTGTAAATTACTCCTTGCAGAGGGCAAGCAGAGCTTTGTAGATCCTCCTCTGAGTGAACTCAATCCTGACATGAATGCGATAATTGAGCAAGAAAAGAAGCGGTAGTTCAGAGGTTTGGAACTTATTTCTTCTGAGAATTTTACATCCTGGGCGGTGATGGAAGCTATTGGATCATGTCTAATGAACAAGTATTCGGAAGGACACCCTGGTAAGAGATACTATGTGCAACATGCTTACTGTAGTTCTCATTTTGTTAGTAAGGATTTAGTTCTCATTTTGTTAGCAAAGATTTGATTGTGCTAGTGTAATTGTCAGAGGCAAAGTTGCATATTTCTTGTCGAATGATGAAGTTTTCATCTTACATAAAAACATTGCGAAGTATTTTACAAAAGTATGGAGTGTGGTATGAAACTACCATGCAAACAAACAATGGTAATATTAAAATAGGTTAAATGTGTAAGTATTTATGTTTTTTTTTTTTTTTAAACAAAATTTGTATCTAGTTTAGTAATTTACTAGTTTGCACTCATTTTAGTGTTTTTTTTTTTTAAAGCAAATTTTGTCCTTGTTTTTTCCGGTTTAAATAAATGTATTTTACATATGCCTATTTATATGCCTTTTTCTTTAGTTATATATTGATCTGCATATAATAGATATTAGTGGGTTTGGCTTGTAGGAGGTGGAGCTGGAGCTAGAGCTTGTCCCTTCAAGCCCAGATTTCAAACAAATGGCTCTAATACCATGTGTAGTAGCCGTAAAACAAAATACAAGATTTATTATAAATCATTTCAATTGCACAAATAAATTAATCACCAGAACACATAAATTTATTGAGTTAAACATAATAGCTTACGGACAGCCTCATAACACATCATATTCCTTAAATTTCATAAAACATATACGTAAATTTAAAATACCTTGGTCTAATGCTAACCCTCCGCTTTCCACTTTCCTTGTTGACCTTCCTGCTAATACCTTTCCCATCTTGAATCCACGAACCAACTCTGCCCAAAACCGAGTTTCCACCCTGCCAACTAGGACAACTACCTAGCTCCAAGATACCATATGGATATCCTAGCCCCCATGCCCAAAACCCCCAGCAAATTGGTGCCCCCTGTACTAACCTTTCTCGACTACAGAACTCAAACTCCCCTCTGTGCAAATCCAAGAGAACCCTCTAAAAATAAAAATTCCCGTCGAATGATAATCCCTCCTTTGTAAACCTCCTCCCCTCATATCCCTCCTTCACCGCCTTTTTTTGTCATTTACTTCCTTACCTACACATTTATTACCTTATCCCCTTATAATTAATATATTATCCCTTTATAATTAATATCTTATCCCTTTATGTTCAATGTCTTATCCCTTTCCGTGTACGTAAGTCTTTAACAAATTAAACTTATAATTTATTAACCCTATTAATTTAATACCCATGTCAATGAATGTAACATGTAATTAATTAATCAAATTGTAACCATTAATTAATTAATAAATATTTAATTAGTATCATTATACCAATCTTTGTTTAATTAATAATATGTTAGAAAAATTAATTACCTAATAAATTTTACTTAATAATCCCCTAAACATATATTCTACTAGGGTTGTTACACTTGCTGATTTTTGGCCTTTCAAGGAGATCTCATGTGTATAGTGTGCCTCACACAAAATAATGGATATAAAATTATGAAACTTGTACCAAAACTACTACCACCTATTCACTATCCAATGCAACTAGTATCACTCAATTTGGATACTCTATGAATAATTTATGATTGTTTTACCCCAAACACCTTCTTGAGACTAGTCAATAGGACTAGTCAGATACCCTATCTTCCATAGGGTGTATCTACAAATTTACGATGACTGAGAATATGACATTGCTACCATAGATACCTTACTAATTTTTGAGAATATCCTCTGGATTCAAGGTCTGAATCGTTACAAAAAACATTTTATAGTGAAAATCCCGCAATGACTCAATTTAGGATGATTCCATAACCCTATCTTACAAAGGATGTATCTTCGAATGTATAAGGCCTCAGGAGATGAATTTGTAACCCAACGTACCTTGATCCATCTACTAAATATCCTCCAAGACGTTCCTTCTGTATCATTGTATAAAAAACGTTATAGCAAAAACTTCACGGTGTCTTAGATGTAGTAGCGAAACCCCAAGACCTTGAGCTCTAATACCATATGTTAAGAACAAAATATCAATATAGCATAGAAAAAACTCAGAATAAGTACTCAAAGCCTTGAAGAAGATATAATTTCAGATAATAATCCTCTTCGAGGGGGCAACCTCCTTTCACCCCACATAAATGTTCAAGTACATGATGATTCCAAATGAAAATGTCTCTTTGGTATATATAGGAGACTAGGAGGTATAATTACAACTAATGGAATAAAGCCGACATAAATAAAATAAAATTACTAATGTAATATTCCCTAATTAAGGGGTAATGAGCCAATATTAGGGCTTAAAAAAAGAGCTACTTTTTGATATAGTTTTTACGAGCTTGAAAAAGTGATAAAAATATGTTGGGTTGTTTGTTTCATCTTTTAACGACATTCACATAGAAAGTGAACTGTGATCAGGGTAGGTTTCATTTTTACACAATATTGAAACAATGAAAAACTATGCTTGGGGTAGGTTTCATTTTTACACAAGCTTGAAACAAAGAAGAAATATTCTTGGGGTAGGTTTCATTTTCACACAAGCTTTAAACAGAGAAAAAATATGCTTGGGGTAGGTTTCATTTTTATGCAAGCTTGAAATAGAGGCGAAATATTCTTTGGGTAGGTTTCATTTTCACACAATCTTTAAATAGAGAAAAACTATGCTTGGGGTGTCTATTTCATTTTTACACGAGCTTTCAAAAGTGAGTGAAATTGTGCTCCGAGTGAGACCCATTAGTGGGTTTTATTCCCAATATGATGTCTATAGGTTGGTACTTTTCCCCTAGAATGACCGATGGGGGCTAGCGGATTAATTCCAACATGGTTTCCAAAGGCTAGATACATGGCCCCCAAGCTTCATTTAATCTGTAGACTCTTCTTTAACATCCAATCATAATTCTAGCTACTAATAGGAAACAGTTCACCATAGGGGGAGGAAGAAAGAGGATCAAATGACACAAGGAGATGAAATGAAGGTTTGGGTACGAGATATATTGGAATACCCAAATCAATTGGAGGGGCATCTGTTTAATTTTTTTTAAAAGATTGACACAGAAAATGAACTACTCTGATGACAATATGTTTCATTTTTAACAATCTTGAAAAATAAATTGAACTATGCTCATGGGTGTATGTTTCATCTTTTAATGAGTTTGACATAGAAAGGGAACTATTTCCATGACTGTCTGTTTCATTTTTTAACGATCTTGACACAGGAAAAGAACTATGCTTGTGACCATCTGTTTCATTTTTTAATGAGCTTGACATATAAAAAGAACTATGCTCCTAGTCATCTATTTCATTTTTTAATGAGCTTGACATAAGAAAATAACTATGCTTGTAGTCATTTGTTTCATGTTTTAATGAGCTTAACATAGGAAAATAATTATCCTGAAAAATTTCTACCATGGCTTCCAAGAGGTCTTCATCAGAAAGAACAATGCTCTGGAAGAAATACATGCCAAGGGACATAATAGGGGTAATGAGAGGAAGATCAAGCTCCAAAACCCCCAATGAAGGGTTCACCATTTCAACTAGTGGATCTATTTGTAAATAAGTTGAGAATTTTGTGAGAGTCTCCTTCTCATTAGTAGTTGAACACATGGGACATAATGCCACATAATTAACCTATGGTGAGGGGGATACCACCTACATATAAGGAACATTCAGGGGATTCGTATGTTCGACAATCATATTAGGACCAATGAATGAAAGATGGTCAATGGTCACAATGGTTCCATTATGAGGGAAATGCATCACTTGAAGGAGAGTGGATGTGACATCTTTCATAGCGTAAACATAGTCCCGATCAAGGAGAAAATTAAAGTCTAGGGGGCCTTCGACTACCATAACATCAATATAGAAAATTTTCCCTCATAAGGTGATGTGCAACTAAGGAAGGATCCCTAAAGGTTTTCTATATCTTCTATTAAAATCCCACATATAATGGGTCACCAACACACACACTAAGGGGAACCAATAACTTTCCATGTTATTGAAGATATTATACTAATGGAATCACCTTCGTCAATAAAAATGTGATATATCATGATATTATCGCAAACCTCCACCATGATTTGGAAAACAAGGTATGAAGGAAGGTGAGGCTCCACTAGACCATTCCAATCAAAGGAAATGACCTCAGTATTTGGAGGTGGTGTTGTTGAAACGAGTGAAATTCCCCCTTATCCGGAATAATGTGAAGTGACAAGAAATACCTGAGCAGTATCCACTTCACTCTCCAAGGGGAGATTGGGATTAACCAATGATGGAATCAAATCGACCAATTCATCAACCAATGGTTGGTAGGGATAAGTTTCATGGGAGGAAACTTGAGGTTGTTGCTACGAAATAGAAATGTGTTCCAACAGTTGCGAAGCTTCATCCATATGAGGGAAAAAGTAAATGTGATGCATTTCCCCACATAACCAATAATTGATCTTAATTTGAACCTTTGTTTCCCCAATGTGATGATTATTGGTTGATGGGTTGTCACCAACATGACCTACAGTGGATGGAAACATGTGTTGTTGAGAACCCTAAGACCACAATTCCACTACCTTGGGAATACCAAGGAAATGTTTAAGAAGGTGGTTTCCCTTTCAAAGCCTTCAAGGGGATTTTCTCTTTTGAAGTGTGTTGGTAGACTTTTCAATATCATCAACACCCCCATCATGATTATCAATGGTTGGTTGATTTTCCCCTTGCTTATTTTTATTCTTCTTTTCTTCATTTTCCTCTTCTTTCGAGCCTCTCGGTTACTAGAATTAATACTTTCACTAGCCGAGGAAGAAAAAAGGGAAGAATATTTGATGGGGGGAGAAGGAAGAGGGTCAACATGAGGTTTATATTCTTGGGGTGGAGGGATTGTAGTCAAAACACTAGGAGCATTCAATATCACCGCAGTGGAAAACAACTATATCGATAATCATATAGTGAATCCAAGAAGACTCACTGTGGTAATGGAAGGAGGACCAATGTTTCTAAAATAAGGAAAACCATAATTTTCCCCGTGAAAAGGGGTTCCTTGGTTGGTATTCCCAAGAAATGTTGTCATAGAAATAGACTCAACCTAAGGTCAGTAAATAAAATGTCACACACTAACAAAGTTCCTATAAGATAAGAGAAAGAAAAAAACTCCCTTTTAACAAGGAAAAAAAGAATTAAGGATCTTTCAAATACAAAAAATGAGGTTGTCAATGAACATATGAGAAACAGTTACCCTGACCTCCATGTAACATCCCTTCTCAGTGCAAGAAACCCTCACTTCGTGGGGTCACCCTCCAAGGGTACTGATAGTGTGATACAAGGTATGCCTCAGGTACCATGGGAAACCCTCCACAATCACCTTTGTATATACCTAGGAAAGGTTACTAGGGTTACCAAATCACAATCAACCTCCAAGGGGCTACAGTCGATAGTCGAGACCAAATGTATGGGAAGGATAACAAAGTTTGAAGCTATTCCAAAGGATTGAAAACAAGTGGAATGGTAATACTCATGAGGACCTCAAACGGATTAGATATTTACAAAGCATCGAGACCAAATGAACTAGTAACACTAAAGAAAACCCCCCAAGATACACTCTTTCCACTACGATTGGTCAAGATTTGGAGGGGTAATATTTGTTTCTCTTTCGCACATGACCTTGTGTTTATCCCCTCTGTTAAAGGGGGTTCTTGACTATTCCTATACAAAAATTGGATTTTGTCACTCTTTAGTGTTCTACAATCTTGTTTTAGTGGCCTTAGATAATTAACTCTCCACCATACAACCAATTCCCTAAAATCCTAGACTTGTTGGTTTTCTATAAAAGAAAAAATTCTAATGGATTTTATATTACGCAATTGTTCCTCTTATGTTTGTTGTTACTCAAAAGGGTAAACACAAGTTAAAATTATGATATGATCACTCTAAATCCAAGAAGTCTTCAAAATAAAAAATGAATGGAATGCAATCTTTAGTTTCGATGAAACCTTCATATAGAAAGGAGAAAGATGTCCCAAGAAAAGAAACAAGCATAACATTCAATGAAATAAACATGGTTTACTCTTTGAATGAAAAAGGTGTTTGATATATGATTCAAATAAATTATAGTATACATGATTCAAACATGCTCCACCAACTAACTAGAATGCAAGATTTTTCTTTTTGCTTGGTTCTAAATGAAATGAAATGAAATCAAATGTAATTCCTTTATGCTTCCTTACTTTCAAATAAAAATGAAAGAATTCAATTCCAATACAAAGGAACATGAAGCAAAAAAATTCCAAACAAAATATCACTCAAAATGTCAACAGGTACTCAAAACAAAATGCAAATGTAGGAATTCTTCCAACATAAGTTCAAACAAGAACCCAAATATGTAAAAATAGAAGGGAAATCACTTTTTTTAAAACCTAAAAAAAATGATGAATAATCAATGCAAAGTTGCAACAAGGCCAAAGAGGTCAGGATTAACAAAAAAGAAACTCAACAACAAAGTGGCCAAAGAGTTCAGGAATACCCTCAAGGGAACAACGTTTTCCCAAGAAAACAGAGCAAGAAACTCAATAACTAGGCTTGACACAACTTGTACAATCTTAAAATTAATGAAAAACACTCCAAAATCAACAAGTGAAACAATTGGAAATTTTTCGAATGGAAATGACAGAAGTTTGAAATCTTGCAAATAGAAAATATCAAATTGTTGACAATAAATATTGTGCCAAAGGATCAAATTAGCTTTGGATATCTATGAACCTTTCACGATTAGATAAAATATGATAATTCAAAATAAGAAAAAAGAGTGATAAACACAATTCTTCAATGAACCAAAGTTATAACCAATCATAGAATACTTTGAGGAAAATATATGAATCAAGAATATGAGAAAGAGTAGGAAAAATGGATTAAAATTGATCCAGGAAGGGGATCAACACTTCTAAAATAGGGCAAACAGGGCATTGAACAGAGTTCAATGCCTCCCAAAATACTGACAGAGGGAGTTGAGAGTTGATTAAGATTTTCAACACTCTGTAGGCCACTACAGGGGAGTGTGGAAGCCTATAAGTTGTTAAATAAAGCATAAACGTTTTCCAATATTCAACAAAGATCAGTATACTGACTTTGTAAAATTCCCAATGAAGATGAGAGAAAAGGAAGAGTTCAAATAACAATCAAATAACCAGAAATTTCAAGTAAGAAACAAAATTCAAGAGATCTAGAAACCAAGGAAAACAACAAATTTCTTCCCTAGTGGAGTTGCCAATTTTTTGTTATGGTAAAGTTCCGCCTGCGGATAGGTGAAACACCCCTTTGGACCAAGACCCCTTATTTGATCGAAATACAAAATAAAACAAATGGACACTAACTTCCCTTCAGAATTATTTACATAATTAAATTAGAAGTAAGAGATGGGTGACTTACCTTCTTATGATGGTTGTCCTCGCTACTCCATCCTTTGACCTTGTTGATCAAGCTCCTAGGCACAAGAAAAACCTGCAAAGAAGAAAAGGAAACAACCTTCCTCTACACTATATTGTCAAGTGAAAATAGATCTCTCTATGATGAATCTCACAATAATAGACATGCATGAGCCAATGACACAAAACATGAAGGGAATAGGCCAAGTTATGTATTAATGGAAATCTATAGTGAATAACTTATAGTCCTTCGTTGACGTTGTAGAATCTCCTCCAAGACCTCTTATCCAACCCTTTCATGAATGTATCAATATCATAATTATGATGCTCTCATATATTTTACTCTCTTTTCACCTTGGAATGCACTCATTACATAGGATATTGGAATCTTAGACACCATGAAGTATTTGTGGAAATGGTTGACGATTTATATCCATAAGTTAGGATTTGGTGCCTAGGATGGAGAAAATATATATTGCTCGAATCCTTGACCTCATCTTCTCAGAACTAACCCTTTGAATAATATGGGCTAGACACAAATCCCTCTAACCACTTCAATGCTCTTCAACACTCAGCACAAGGTATTGACAATTCTCCATATACATGGGCAAGGGAGCATTGACAAGATTTCAACTCTCCCTATACATGGGAAGGGTGATCATTGAAAAGAGTTCAATGCTCCCTATACATGGGTAGGGGAGCACTAACCTTCAAAAATGGTCAAAATATCAAGGAAAAATGTATTGTTTCGACCTTCACATGATTATTTTTTCATCTCCATGATGACTAGGTATTATGACAAATGTTCTCACATGGTAATAAAGTTGTGATACTTAATAAAGTGCACATGACACTTAATAAAGTGCATTAAAAACTTATTAAGGTGCATACGACACTTGATAAAGTGCATGAAACAGTTAGTAAGGTGCTTACGACACTTGATAAAGTACATGAAACACTTAGTAAGGTGCATATGACACTTGATAAAGTGCATGTGACACTTAGTAAGATGCATATTACACTTGATAAGGTGCATGCAACACTTGTGACACTTAAGTGTGACATTTATGTGTGTAACACCCCCTAGTTCCCCTCTCTCCCTCTCTCCTCATTTCTCTATCACTCTCTATCTCCTACTCTTACCCAATTCTCTCTCACTCCCTCTCTCTCTACCCTATGCCTCTCTCTCACTTGCTCACTTTCTCACATAATTTCTCTCTTCCCCTCTCTCCTCTCTCTTCCACTCTCTCCCTCTTTCTCTCTATGTCTCCCCACCTCTTTCCCCCATCTCTCTCTTTACCTCTCTCTCTCCTTTCTTCTATTTCTCTCTCTCCCCCTCCCTCCCTCACTCCCGACTACCACACTCTATATCCCTCCCTTTTTCCTTCATTCTATTTTTTTATCTCTCTCCCTATAACTTCCCATGTCTCCCACATCACTTGCCTTGTCTCCTCCCATCCATATCTCTCACTTTATCCCTCCCCCCTTCTCTCTCTTCCTCCCTCCTCTCTCTCTATCTCCCTCTTATTTTCTTGATCTCTTCAGTCACTTTCCCCTCTCTCCCTATTGTTGGAGATACTTCACACACACCTAAGAATTATTTTTCCTAAGGGTTTCCCTATGTTTACTATTAAGTATTTAGTCTCCTATAGTCTAGGGAGAATATTCTCTTCAGCTCACACTTCAGTTTGATCATTTGAGTGGAGTCTAGAGGCCACATTGGGATGATCACCATGCAACATTGAGATCATCACCAGCTAATATACATTTTACTTTGGATCATCACCAGACTAGCGCATTACTCGTGATTCCCTGATCTCCTCCTCAATTCACTTTGTTTCAGTTAGTTAACTAAATACTGAGAGACTGTTTAACTCATATTAGGTGGGAGTTAACTCCCGTAACTTCCTAAGAGACTAGAATAGGTGGAATTTTACTTCTGTAAATGCTAGCATGTGTCCATATCACTATAGACCAACACTATGGTGCATTTTCTTCTCCTCGAGTGTACATTGGTTGAGTCATACAGAGTATATCATGTGTAAATTATTATTCATTCATTTGGTTAATGAGAATTCTTTCATTCTTTCTCTCCTACTTTTTTTTTATCATATTCTCTCTACAAACTATGTATGTCATTTTCTATATATATATTTTATGTACAAGTTCAACACATATACATGGTAATAGAGCTAACAAATTACTAGAAAAAATACGCACCATATTATTTTTGCAGGTATTGAAGATTGAAGACAAAGAAAAAATGGAATTTCCAAAAGAACTAATTCTTACACCATAAAATTGATTTGCATTGAAATATAACATGATAGTGCATCTTCGAGGCAGAGGATTATATAGGTTAACGATGGACACATAGACTGAAACCACATCAACCATATAAAAATCCAAGTATTTGAATTGAATGGATGAAGCATTTGGAACTATTTGTAGTCTCATTTCTCTTGAACTCCTCTTTCACATATCCTCTTTTAAAATCCCCAATGAAGCCTGGACCATCATGGAAGGGATTTTTGGAAAACAGGATGAGACGAGGGGACACATGCTCGAGGTGGAATTTCTCACATTGGATCCGAAAACCTTCAACAATCTCCAAGATTACTTTACCAAATATAAGGTTTTGTTGTCACAACTCAAGGATTGCAGGGTTGATAAATATAAGGAGGAGAAACAAATGGTCCTCACCATTCTCTCCAAACTTGGTCTAGAATACTCCATGTTTGTATGCACATTTCATTCAGTTAGGCTTTGTTGACAGGCGAAATTGATCGCTCGTCAACTGGAGCAGTGAATCCGGTTCGGGGTTGTCTACTCAACCCAAGCCATTTGGATTAATCCACTCTGACAGGTTTAGCGGCTTCGTTGGCTGATCTAAGTCCTAGAGAAAACGAAAAAAGAAAAACTAAAGAAATGTAATAACTTTGACGAATGGTAATCACTGAAAACTATATATAGATCTAATATATATTTACAGTTTAACTAACCAATATTTATAAAATAACTCTAGTTATTATATATACAATATATACAAATGATTCTATATCTAATATATATATATATATATAATATGTACACAATACGAATTTTAATCTAAATCCGCGAAAATCGAATATTGATTCATTTTTAAACAACAGTAACACTATTTAATCTTTTTTTATTTATTTTCTTATGATGTTTATAACTGAGAAATGGAATAACAAACTGTGTAATTGAAAACTGAAATTACAGATAGTAGAAGACGTTTTAGCTACAAGAAATTTATGTATTCATTAAACTAATGAAATTAAACTAGCAAACTGACTTGTTATCGCATCCAATATTTGTTCAGTGTATAGCATCCAATATCCATGTCTGATGAGGTAAACCCACAACATATACTACAATTGATTCTCATAAATGTGAAGCAGTAATGATTGGATCAGAATAATAGAACATATAAGATATATAATCACAACAATCTTATAATTTCACAAGTAGACACATTAAGATAAATCCTGCTGTGAAAACTTGTCTATAAATGTTCAACAAAGGATAAAGATAAATATTTTAATTCAATGTTTGAACAAAAAGATTGTTGTATGTAAATCTGGAATGTAAAACATGGATAATATATAAATTTTTATCATACCAATCTGTAGTAAACCACGACAGTAAAAGCAATCATAATTTAATTACAAATCGAAATAATCATGACTTGAATAAAAACACGATATGGAGAAGCTAAAGCTGTGACAAATATCATATTCCATTCAAGTCTATAATTGAGAAATCCATAGTTTTTTCTCCAGGCATAGATGATTTCAAGTTTACAAAATAACATGCTTATATAGGTTCCAGGAACAAAATGTTTCTTGTTGATAACATCCAATTTGTTCCAAAAATGTGGGGGATGCAACCTCCCAGATTTTACTTGATACCAAAAAACTAAAAGCCTAATCTATTTACTAAAAACATAAAGATGGTATGGTTGGGAGATCCCAACAGTGATTCATATCTCTTTGAAAATCATGAATTCCTGAAAACAAATAAAAATAAGAATATTTATATGTATTTTCAATTATCAAAACAAGCAATTCAAATTTTTTCTAACTGGCTATAGAATCTTACGATTCTGTAGCTAGTTATAATTATAACTACAATCATATTTTATTCAATCAAACAAAACAAACTAATTTTTATAAGAAAAGTAATCTATTCAACAAATCGTATATCCTAAATTGAGGAGGACAAAATCATGCTAAAATTGAAAAATATCATACCTCAAATCAAAACATATCAAGCAATCTTGGAATTTACTATTGTTGTTGCTTCCTCTACATTCTTAAAAATAACAGACCATGTAGTTTTTAGGCATTTGTCCTTTGCTTGAGCTATGGATTGGAGCCTACTGTTCTCGTTTGTCAATGAATCTACTTGGTCTTTTAGAGATTTAAGCCTGGATTGTAGCAAAGGCACATCTGCATAATACCTGTCAATCCAGGATCGACATTCATTACACTAAGGCTGTAGAGACTATGCATTGGCACTGATATCATTAACGATTGGAGCATCATCCATGCAAAAGGTACGTTTGTCATGGATTTTGATGCTAGGAAAATCAGGATTTTCCTTTATACATGGTGGCAGGTTGGTAACATAATCGTAGGGTCTGTCTTGACAAAGTCCATATGAAAATGGATACTCTTCGTCCAAGAACCTTTCAATTTCTGAATCCGAGTCTTCACTTATCTCAATTATGTTTTTTGTGTCTGCACAGGGTTTGGGTTTGTTTTGATCACATCGTGAAATCCAACGAGAGGCCTTTTTATTCTTATAATTAACATCGATGCTACCCTTAAGCTTCTTCCCTGTGGGTTTTTTAATAGTCTTAGTACAAATCTTAGGATATGAATCCGGTTGAGTGTCGGGTTGAGTAGAATCAGGGTAGGTTGAGGGTTCCAAATTAGAGACAGGATCACAGGGAAGGAGTAGAGGAGGAGAGGTGGTAGTTTTCACAAGGGTTTCTATGATAACAGGCTTGTCAACCTGTCCCAACTCACTATTACCAAAGCCATTTCGTAACACAAAAGCATCCCA
Source organism: Picea engelmannii (assembly GCA_009831015.1). Taxonomy (NCBI): domain Eukaryota; kingdom Viridiplantae; phylum Streptophyta; class Pinopsida; order Pinales; family Pinaceae; genus Picea; species Picea engelmannii. The sequence goes on along the minus strand of ML777586.1, from coordinate 543,505 downwards.
ACAATCGTTGTGCAATTGCAACTAATGCACAATGATAATCTTAATTAAACCATGATGGAACAAACTAGAATCAAACTTCTGCCTCCTAAACGACTTTCCTATCTTGTACAAACTTCTAAGGAGAAAGTACGACATGCTCAATGGGAAGTCAATGAAACTCATAAGAAATCACAGGTGATACAAGAAAACAAACCCAAATCTCCCTTCACACATAATAAACGGTTTCACAATAGCTAATAGATCATGCCATCTAGGTTTTAAAGACGAGACATGCATACCTCGGTCACAACTGGTAATTTTCCTTGAAGGGAACAACAATGACCAGGGGACCTCTTCAACTTTTTCGTTCTTGAACCATTTTTTCCCGACAACTGGTAAACCCATATCTTGGCTTAAAAATTCTTCAGTCACCTCTAGCTACATGTCACCTATCTTTTCTCTGCAACCGTCGAAGGTCAATGTGAACTCTCGAGCAACTCTCAGATTGAAACCCTTAAACTTTTCAATAAACAAACGCCAGTCGTTCCTTTCTAAGTCGTCTCTGGCATTTTCATAAGATAACAAGGTTTGGATGCCATTGGGATCAATCCTTACCACTAGAGCCACGGCGAACATAAGGGAATCAACACCGAAATCGGAGGTATGGTTTGATAAGAAAACATAGAGTCATAGCCCCGAGTTTCCACAAAACAATGCAATGACAGTTCAAAATGGTAGCTAGAGGCGTTAATCACCATGCGTGGGAATGAGATCGTGAAACCCGAGGCCATACAGAGCAGTAATATCATGGTGTACTTCACATGACACCTTGGCATACGAGTATGTATAAGGATGTAATCACTTGAAAACCATAGAATGCACACTCATGACATGATTATTGTGTTAAATTTATTTTTTATGAATCAAACCCCATTAATATTAATCAAATATTGATGAGTGGAGGTTGTTTACTTATGTAACAAAGGCATGTTTAAGGACAAGGGGTTATAAACAAGGAAAATAATCATGTTCATAACAAAATACGACAATTCAACAATAGACCATATGAACAATTATCCTTTGATAAAAAATCGAAACAAAGTGTGAATTCCAGCTGCGAGTTTTCATGCTTACAGTCATGAAAAAAAAAACTGAAAGGAAGGTATGTAAAAAGAAACAAGTGATAAGTGTCATTTCTCATGAAGAGTAATAAAAATTTAGAGACCATGTGTAGGCAGCGTATTAACAATAGAAATTATATTATTGCTGCCAACAGGCTTGCATCTAGAGCTACCTGGAATATTCCCTCTCTTGAGGTATTCATTGAATCTCTAACACAAGAGAAGAACAAGCTTATCAACATGGAAAAAATCAAAGGCCCAAAGGCGCATGCAATTACTGTGCATGATGGTAGTGATCATAAAATAATAAATATAAAGAAAAATACAAAGGAAAGCCCATGCAAATACAAATAAGGAAGGGTACTTAAAACCCTTAAACGATGAATCCAGATCCAAATGTGGAAAGGGAATAAAAGGGGAGAAATGCACTTACTTCCATAAAGTATTCCATCTAGAATCTGCATGTATGCATAAATATATAGATCAAATGGCCAAAATACTTCAAAAAAAAAACCTTGGAGATCGTATCCCCGAGGGTGCCAAGAAGAAGAAGCCTGAAGATAAGAATCCCAAGAAAGGAAATTCTACCCATGCTTTGATTGCCATCAACTCCTCTCTCAATGCTTGGATCATAGATTTAGGTGCATCACACCACATGGTAGCCAAAAAACAAGTCTACTCTTCACTGGATGCATGCAAAGGTCCTCCTATTCTGTTGGGGGGAAATCCTCCAATCAAGATTAGTGAAAAAGGAAGAATTGAACTCACAAATGGAAGCTTCGAGAATGTCCTACATGTTCCCAAACTTTCCATCAATATTCTCTCCATGTATCAGATGACAAACTACGAAAATGGAAAGAAAGTCATATTCACACTTGATGCAGTGGATATCTATGACATGAAAACCAATTCCATGGTTTCTACTGGTGAGTAAAATCATCAATCCATACTCTACGCATTTTCTGAATTTGTTGAACCAGATTCTACATTAGTGCTTACCCATGCTGATGAAAGAATTAGGATATGGGAGAAAAGGTTCAGGCATTTAAATTTCATATATATGCAACAAATTAGCAAGAAGGTAATGGTTGATGGTCTACCTGAAATCCACTTCTCCAAAGGAATTTGTGAGCGATGTGTTCTTGGAAAACACCCTCAAGAGAAATTCGACAAAGGAAAGACTCGGAAGGATTCCTTTCCTTCAGATATAATACATAGTTACCTCATGGGACCTTTTTCGCATCTATCAATTATTAAATAAAGGTACATGCTCATTTTTTTTTATGATTTCTCATGGTTCACATGGAATTTCTTTATGAGGAAAATGTCAAAGGTCTTTCAACACCTCAAAGATTTCAAATCCCTTGTTGAAACATAGTCATGAAAGAATATAAAAATCCTATGAATAGATAATGGGGGAGATTATGTCAACCATGGGATACATAATCTTTGTCATGAGACCGAGATTCAATTGCAACACACAATTCCTTATACTCCACAGTAAAATGAAGTTGTTGAGTGGAAAAATAGATCTCTAAAAGAGATGGCATCTTTCATGCTACATGCAAATTCACTTCCACAAAAATTTTGGAATGACAAACTTAATTGCGAAAAATAAATCCAAAAAATATCTCCCTATATATTTTTCAAGGATAATACCCCCTATGAGGCTTGGAGTGGCCTCAAACCGGAAGTGGCCCACTTCTGCATATTCAGTTCTCCTGCACAGGTCATGATTCCCTCTTAGAAGAGGAGGGAACTTGATCCACAGAGCACATAGTGTATCTTTGTTGGATATCCAGATGGTGTGAAGGGATACAGACTAATTGATCTTTCCTCAGACCGGAGTCATCATTGAGCGTAGTGTCAAATTCAAGGAAATTTTCTCGCATGTACCTCACTAGCCACATGAAGACACTTTTGTTCTTCCATCTATCAGATATGATGAACATGCACATTCCAAATCTTATTCGGATGATATTTCTAATTCATAGGATTCAAATGATTTAGATATCGAGTTAGTACAGTCAGATGCAAAGTCATTTCATGCAGATGCAGTGGCAGAGCTAGAGCCAGAGCTAAGGCCCAAGTGGAACAAGACTAATCTTCAGGATACAGGGGATATTGTTGGGGATCCAAATGATACTAGGAGCACTCAATATAATTTTGACGATCCTCATTGATACAGTGGAACACAGGTATGAAAAACATAATTAAAGAATAAGCTAATACTTATCTTTGAAACTGTGGTAATTCAACCAACCCCATGCAGGCCTTCCACGAACCTCCCAGCCTTAGACCATGCTGCTCATCAAGCTCAAGAATGGGTCACCCATGAGCTGGGACTAAGATCCACCCCAAGTAAGGAATCCTAGGCTAGGATGAGGTTACAGGGAAAATGCACAGTCACAAGGAAGGATTCTCTCCCAGGAACCACTTATGCCCACTGCCCATAGACTCTCTTTCCCCACATGTCTGTTCCACCCCAGGAGTATACACCTTCTTTGTCACCTAGACACTCCTTTGGCTGCTGACCTCCCTTGCCTTGAGCTTCAGCAATAGAATGGACCAGAAATCTCCGATCTTTGTGGCAGCAACAAGGTTCCTTCCAAGATCTCTCTCCTTCCTCCACCCACTCTCTCACCTAGAGAGAGTTTCTCACAGGCTAGGCAACCTGACCTTTCAACCTCAACCACCTCTCTCCCCTGGAGAGAGTGTTGTATATGCTGGCCAACAAGCCACATGCAGTCAAGCACTGCTCAGACACCACAATCCACTAGAACCCAGACTCAAACACCCCAGGGTAGCAACAGATAGGCACAACAGCATAACCAAGCTCAGCAAGAATAGGACACTTCAGTTTTCTCAATCCGACAACTTGGGATAGACTCACGGTTATGGTTTCTCAGGGACGCATGACAAACAATCCACGCAGGGGTCGACTCAGAATCCACGGTTCAGAACAAAGGGGGGGGGGTGTATCGGCTTTCCCAGAAACAAACATAGACACAGGCCTCCTCCGGTTTAAGAATTGCATGAGGGTATTTCTGCAGAGGTTAAACCGGACTCACGTTCAGACGATCGACGGTCGACTGGAGGAGGAATCCCCATCATGGATCAATTCAACAATTTTAACTGCATGCACTTGGGTTGACACTTGTCACCCATAAAAATGCATGTGTTCTATCAGCATGCATTCCTCCCCACTTGGAAGTCACTTGTCATTCGAAAATAACTTAGGATAAAACATATATTTCACATGGTCTTTTTGGAATAATATTCAAATATTATTCCCAAGGACTTAACCCCCTAGGCTCAACACTTAGCCCCTCTTCCCACCTTCCAGCCCCTAATCCATTACCCACTCTATGGAAGCTTATTCCCCCATCACTCATTCATCGTGGTCGATCTGCATGCAACGGTGTTTATATTTTTATTAATAATGTGCATAGATACATGAACAAAATCAGGCTCTTGGCCTTCAACACTTAGGCTCTCTGGCCTAATAATCACATAAGACCACCAACCTACATAAAATTGGCTCACCAGCCTATAAAACATAATTACAATTCATTTCATAAACATGATTTACAACAGGGCTCGGCCTTGGGGACATTACAATCCTCCTCCCCTTATTTCTGCACTATCCTCAGCGCAACTTTACACTGCATCCGCAAGCTTTTCAAAATTTTCAAAAAAATGTGGGTACTCTACCCGCATAACATCTTCATGCTCCCATGTCACATCCGTAGGACCATACCAGGTCCACTGGACCTTTACAAGCCCTATAGCTCTATTTCAGAGCTATTTTTTTTTCCTGTCCAATATGTGCATAGGATGCAGTTGCAGGACACCTTCTGGTTCCACCTGAATCACATTCCAATCAATAACATGATTAGCATCAGGTATATATTTCTTAAGAAATGAAACATGAAACACATTATGTACAGTCATAGATGCAGGTAATGCAAGCATGTATGCAACTGGCCCAATCCTTTCCAGGATCTCAAGTGGCCCACAAAATATGGCTGCCAACTTGGCGCAACTTCCCAGCTTCAGGGAACTCTTGTTAGTTTTCACTTTCAAGAAAACATGATCACCCACTTTGAATTCTCTGTGGGTTCTATTATTATCAGCATAACGTTTATGCCTGTCCTGGGAAGCTTTCAAATTCTGCTTAATTTTTATCATTTGGTCCTCCATCTTCTTAAGCAAATCTGACCAACTACTGCTTTATCAGTTGGATTATCCCAATTCACTGGAGTGTTGAACTTTCTTCCATAAAGTGCTTCAAATGGGATCATCTTCAACGATGCATGATACCCATTATTGTAGGCAAATTCTACCAAGTGCAGGTAGTCTTCCCATCTTGATGGTTTCTCCATCACATACATTCTCAGCATGTCTTCTATTACTCTGTTCACCCTCTCTGTCTATCCATCAGACTTAGGATGATACGTTGTACTAAAGTTCAGATTCGTTCTGAATCCTTTGAACAGTCCTTTCCATAAATTCGAGGTGAATTTTGGGTCCCTATCAGACAATTGTTTTAGGAATTCCGTGCAAGCGTGCCACTTCTTTTAAGAAAATATCAACAACATCTATTGCCCTGTGAGTAGTTTTCAGTGGAATAAAATGGGCATATTTTGTAAGCTTTTCCACCACCACCATGATCGAATCATGCATCTTGCTTGTTCTAGGAAATCCCATAATAAAATCCATTGTCACCACTTCCCACTTCCATTCAGGAATGGGAAAAGGTTGCAGCAACCTTGCTAGGTGCCTATCCTCAGCTTTAAATTTCTGGCACTCCATACATCTGGTGATGTATTCAACGATCTCTCTCTTCATACGTGGCCAAAAGTAATGTCTTTTGACTACTGGCATAGTCTTCTGATATCCAGGGTGTCCAACATAATTCATGTTATGAATTTCTCTTAGAATCACAAGTTTCAAATCCTGGACATTGGGTATATACACTATGTTTTTGTACAGAAGTATTCTATCAGCTTCCAAGGTGTAACTTTCCTCTTTCTGTGGTCTCTCACTCTATTGTAGCTTTGCTACCAAGCCTCTGTACTACAAATATGCATTTGTAGCTTCCAAAATTCTATCCTTAATATCAGTCCTATACATGCTAATGGTTGAAGCATGTAAGTCATGCACCTTTCTGCTAAGTGCATCGGCCACCTTGTTTTCCTTCCCTTTGATATGATTGATATCAAAGTCGTATTCACACAGAAATTCCAACCACCTACTTTGTCTAGTGCTTAAGCTTGGTTGATCAAACAAATATTTCAGACCGTTATGGTCTGTTCTGAGTTCAAACCTCCTTCCCATGAGGTAATGTCTCCATTTCCTCAGAGCATGAACGATTGCTGCCAAATCCAAATCGTGAGTGGCATAATTATTTTCGTGCTCTTTCAGCTTCCTGTTCTCATAAAATATTATAGATCCATTATGATTGAGAACTCCTCCCAACCCTTCTTTACATGCATCTGTGCACACTACAAAATCCATATTTGGACCTGCAATCCTCAACATTGGAGCACTGGTTAACAACTACTTCAATCGCTGGAAACTCTTCTCACACTCTTTAGTCCATTGAAACATTTTCTTCTTCCTTTGCAATGAAGTGATAGGGTGAGCTATCTTTGAGAACCCTATGATAAACCTTCTGTAATAGCCCGCTAGACCCATAAAGGATCTAACTTCCACCACATTCCTTGGCGCTGACCATTCTTTGATGGCCACAACCTTATCAGGATCCACGACGATCCCTTCTTCTGAAATAATGTGCCCTAAGTAATGGATATACCTTTGATAAAATGAGAATTTTCTCAACTTAGCATATAATTGGTGTTCTCTCAACACTTGCATCACCATCCTCAGGTGTTGTTCATGCTCTTCCTCTGACATGGAATACACCAAAATGTCATCCAAGAAGACTATGACAAACTTGTCTAGATAGTCCCTAAATACACCATTCATCAAGCACATAAAAACAACAGGTGTATTTGATAGCCCAAACAGTACCACTGTGAACTCGTAATGACCATACCTTGTTCTAAAGGTGGTCTTGTTGATGTCTTCATCCTTTATTCTTACATGGTGATATCTCGATCTGAGATCTATCTTCGAAAATATTTTCGCACCTTTCAACTGATTGAAAAGATCATCGATCCTCGGCAGAGGGTACTTGTTCTTGATAGTTACTTTGTTCAACTATCTGAAATCAATGCACAGACTCAATGTCCCATCCTTCTTCTTCACGAATAGGACCAGGGCAGCCCAAGGTGACACGCTTGGGTGAATGTACCCCTTTTTTAGAAGCTCTTCAAGCTGCAATTGCAACTCTTTTAGCTCTGGCGTACTCATTCTATAAGGAGCTTTCATCACTGGAGCTGCTCCAGGCATCAAAATTATAGAGAAATCAATATCTCTCTTCGGAGGTAGTCTGGGTACCTCCTAAAATATGTCTTCAAACTCTATTAGTACCACATGGTCTCCAATCTTTGAAACTTCATCTCTAGATGCTTCCTCCACACGGGCTGCAAACAATTTATAGCCTTTTCTATAGCACTTCTTCAACTGCATTGCTAAGATTTCTCTTATAGCCACAACTCTGGGAATTCCTTGGACTGTTTTTCGATTCCCCTCCTCATCCAAGAATGTAAACTTCTTGTTACGACAATCCAGGAGGACATGGTGCTGGTCCAACCAGTCCATCCCAATTAAACAATCATAAGAGCCTAAAGGCAGAATATTCAATTCAACCTTCGTGCTCAATCCCTTCATGTCCACAAGACAGGACTTAACCAATTCAGTGACTTTCCTCTTGGTTCCTGTAGCCAACTGTACTAACCAAGATTTTTCATGTTTTCTTCTTGATAAATGAAAATTTTCCACCACCCTAGGATCTACATAACTATGGCTAGCCCCTGAATCAACTAAAATAGTAAATGGTTGGTTGTTAATCATACCTTCCACTTCAATCATGTGCGACTGAAATTCATCTTGCTTGTTGTCCAGGGCCACATATATCCTTGGCATTCTACTGCCCATGTCCTCCACTGTTTCATCTTTCTGAACATTGTGGATGGCTCTCGCTTTATCATTTCTGTGGGGGCAATCTCTGTACCTATGATTTCCTTTACAACCCCAACACTCCATAGGTGGCGGTCTTGGCATTTTCCCACCCACTTCAGCCTTCTTGGGCTCTCTAAAAGATGGTTGTCCCTGAGGACTATATCAGAAAAACGGAGGCTTGTTTCCCTTCTTCCTCTGCTCTTTCCTGAACTTCTTTTGATCATCCAAAGCCTTTTGAAAAGTAGGTTTTTCCCTTTGCTGCTCATATAAGCATTTCTCCCTTCTTATTGTTTCTTCCATAGTCTTAGGATCATCATACTGAATCTTGTCACCAATGGAAGGTGGCAGTCCACTCAGATACCTCTGATTCTTGATAGCCTCATCTTTGATGAATGGAACATACTTCAGTAATTCCAAAAACGTTCGTTCGTATTCATCAATGGTCATGTTGCCCAGCTTGAGTTCGAAGAACTCCTTCATATTTCTATCATAGTATATTTTATTCAGGGATATCCTCTCGAAATACCTCTTGAATGCCTTCCATGTGATATATTTCTCTCTAATGTGATGCACCTGTACAAACTGATCCCACCACATGGATTCTTTTCCTTTTAGTTGATACATCGCAATTCTTCCTTCTGTATGAGAGGAATAATTCTGCAGCTGGAATTATTTCCTCATGCCAAGAAACCATGTTTCAACATCTTCCTCCTTCTTATGTTCTCCATCGAATGTTGGAGGCTTGATCTTGTTCATTTCCCCTTTCAATTCATCGATCCCAGATCTCTTGTGCTTTCTGGTAGGAGATGGGCTTGAAATACTATGTGCTTCCCTACTAGAATGCTTTGGGGAGCGATGACGATGTCTATTGACATTCCTCAATCTTCTTTTCCTCTCAGGGGTCCTAACACTCCTTTATCTTCTTTTCCTCTTAGGGGTCCTGCGACTCTCTGTATTTCTTGAGTCACTCTCCTTTTTCAATTTCCTTTCTATTATTTCCAGGCTCTTCAACATATTTAAGTTGAACTCACCCTGTTGATCCTTGACCCTCATGATCTTTCATCTATCATCTCAACGAGCCTGGGCATCTTTCTACAATATTTCAATGAGTTTCATCATATGTCCTTCCTTATCCATCTCTTTCCCATGCCCATTAGAGTTTGATCCTTCGACTCCCAAGTTGACATTCCTTCCCTCTCTTTCATTTCCTGAATTGGAGGCAATCTGTGCCTCTTCCATTTCTATACTCGATGTCGATTCACAGCTATCATGACACTTGTTAAACTCTACACACACAACGTGTGGTCAACGAAGTTTGTCAAGCCTTAAACCCTTAATAAACATTCAACATTAATAAACCAACGTGAATAAGAAAAACATTTCGAATCCACTAAGTTTTCTGATCTCTGTTTGGATCTGTAATTTTCGGGACTTCAGGACTTCAGGTTTCATGGTTTTGATCCATGAGGCCCTCATACTCGTTTTCGGGACTTTGGGTTTCAGAGTTTTGGTCCATGAGGAACCAACAGTTAAATCCTCGACAGTTCTTTTGTCTTCGAAAATTTTGGGATTTCGACACTTTGGTTTTCGGGTCTTTGGTACTCGAGAGTTCACGATGTAGTGACTCCCAACTTCTTGTCACTACAACCCCCAAATTTCAAAAATTATATTTCCTTTACCCTCCAGGTCCATAGAGCACAACTGTCTCCCACATCCACAGTGGCAAGTGGCACACTCAGGAGGGTCCACATCACCTATAGTGATGTCATCAGGTCCCACCACCCTCACTTTTCTTCTTGACCCACTGGCACATGGTACACATCCATGTGCCCACATCCCTTCCAAGTGAAATCCAATGGTTATACCTCTCTCATATCTACGGCGCAAATCCTTTCGACGTTTTGGGATTTTGGGGTTTCGGGTTTTCGGTAACTGAGAGTTTGCGATGTAGCAACTCCAAGTCTCTCATCATTTCAATCCCTGAATTTTGAAATGATCAAATGGTTCAATTTTCTCTCCTACGATCTACGGTGTAGATTGTTTCAGGATTTTGGGTTGGTTCTTCCGTCTTCGAATATTTTGGGACTTCGGGTTTTCAGGTTTTCGGTAACTGAGGTTTCGCGACTTGCGACAATGAGGGATCTTGCCCTTTGGTTTCCCGGATGCCAAAATGATGACTGACAACCACGTGTCCCTCCGATAGATGGTCCTCATGATTTCGGGATTTTGCGTGCCGCGATTTCCACACTCCTGTGCAACTCCAAAGGGTTTTAAGCCTTGTGCACGTTCTCCAGATCTAACAGTCATGAGGGTTCTCCTTTCCTCCCGAACAGGTTCTATGGCTCCAACACTTCTGGTGTGGATTTCTCTCTCCCCGTGGACATATACCACACTAGATGTGGTTTTTATAATACCTCTACACCTCCTGAGCTTTGTAATATGGGAAAGTAGCTCGTTGACACTCAGAAAACATTCTGAGGTCTGAAATTAGTCTCCCAGACACAATTTCTTCTCAAAACCTCAGTCCAAAGGCCACTTATCTGGCCCATCCAGGCTCAGCATTGAAACCATGGCTCTGATACCATTCTGTAACGCTCCCCCATCCGTCATCCCCAGGGCCGGGCCAACGCTACTGTGTGGAACAACAATCTAATACTTATTTATATATAACATGAATTTTAAACAAATGAAACACATTTAACTCAGAGTAAGCACTAGATTATTGCTAACATGCATATTTAATGGAATTAACATTGATTCATGATTACAGTGGAATACATGATAAATATAGGCAACATAGGTATGCAAAACATAATTAAAGCATAAGCTGATACTTATGTTTGAAACCGTGGTAATTCCACCAACCCCGTGTAGGCCTTCCATGAACCTCCTAGCCTTAGACCACGTTTCTCATTGAGATCAGTAGTGGGTAACCCTTGATATAGGACTAAGCTCCACCCCAGGTAAGTAATCGTAGTCTAGGTTGAGGTTACAGGGAAAACACACAGTCACAAGGAAGGATTCTCTCCCAGGAACCACTTATGCCCACTACCCATAGACTCTCCTTCCCCACATGCCTGTTCCTCCCTAGGAGTATACACCTTCTCTGCCAACTATAAAGTCCTTCGGCTCCTAACCTCCCTTTCCTTGGGCTTCAGCAACAGAATGGACCCAGAATCTCCGAGCTTTGTGGCAGCAACAGGGTTCCTTCCAGGAGCTCTCTCCTTCCTCTGTGCACTCTCTCACCTGGAGAGAGTCGCTCACAGGCTAGGAAACTTGACCTTTTAGCCTCAATCACCTCTCTCCCCTAGAGAGAGTGTTTTATATACTGACCAACAAGACACATGCAATCAAGCACTTCTCCTCCACCACAATCCACTGGAACCCAGACTCGAACACCCTAGGGTAGCAACAGATAGGCACAACAGCATAACCAGGCTTAGCAAGAATGGGACACTTCAATTTTCTCAATCCAACAACTTGGGATAGACTCACGGTTATGGTTTCTCAGGGACATGTGACAAAAAATCCACGCAGGGGTCGACTCAGACTCCATGGTTCAGAACAGAGGGGGGGGGTGTATCGACTTTCTCAGAAACAAACACAGACACAGGCCTCCTTCAGTTTCATAATTGCATGAGAGTACTTCTACAGAGTTCATACCAGACTCACGTTCAGACGATCGACGGTTGACTAGAGGAGGAACCCCCATCACGGCTCAATTCAACAGTTTTAACTACATGCAATTGAGTTGACACTTGTCACCCATGAAACTGCATGCATTCCTCCCCACTTGGAATTCACTTGTCATTCCAAAAGAACTTAGGATAAAACATATATTTCACTTGGTCTTTTGGAATAATATTAAAATATTATTCCCAAGGAATTAAGCCCCTAGTATTAGCCCCTAGGCTCAACACTTAGCCCCCCTTCCCACCTTCCATCCCCTAATCCCTTACCCACTCTGTGGAAGCTTAGTCCCCCATCACTCATTCATCGTGGTCGGTCTGCACACAGTGGTGTTTATATTTTTATTAATAATGTGCATAGATACATGTACAAAATCAGGCTCTTGGCCTTCAACACTTAGGCTCTCTGGCCTAATAATCACATAAGCCCACCAGCCTATATAAACTTGTCTCACTAGCCTATAAAACATAATTACAATTCATTTCATAAACATGATTTACAACAGGGCTTGACCTTGGGGACATTACAAAATTATTGGGAGCAAAGTTCTAGAGAGGAGTCTCGAATATATGGGGCTTATCCCACTTGGGATTTTTTTGTGGATGCGGTAAAGGAACAATATTACCCTGTTGGCAACTATGAGGACCAATACATGAGATGGACCACATTGCAGCAAGAGAGGGGCCAAGAAGTTCCGGAGTTCACCAATACCTTCCATACCTTGCGCACCAAGTTGTGTATCAAAGACTCCGAGTGACATTTGGTTCTGAAATACCATGGGGCTCTACACAGATACATCCAAAATGAAATGGATTTTCTAGACATATCATCACTAGGTGCTGCTTATCGATATGTTGTTAAAATCGAGCAGAAATTTAAGCACCAGAACAAACGAGAGTTTGATTCTGTAAATCACCAACAACAAAAGTATGACAAAGACAGCCCTAACAAACAGTCTCCCAAAAACTAGTCCAAGTAACATGAAAAGAAGGGTCACAGGAAGAAAAAGAAGGACACCGGAAAATGGTGTGATTTCCAAAAAATCCCCTGGCACAACACCAATGAATGTCGCTCAAAACAGTCATTGGTGGCCGAGATCAAAGAGAAGGAGCCTAACCCTGATTCATAATCCAATTCTGAAAATATTGGTAAAGGATAGATCATTGATGCAGACCCCACTACTATTGTTGTAACCGCATCAATCAACCAGAAGAACCAATAGATCCTGAAGAGGGGGAGCACCTTTTTCATTCACAGATGTGGGTGAAGGGGACCCTACTACACTTTATTGTTGATAGCGGAAGCCAGCAGAACCTCATCTCAGTAGAGGTCGTCAAACAGTTGGGATTGTCGACAACACCACACCCACAACCATACAACATTGGGTGGATTTTCCAAGGATGAGATCTTCGTGTAAGCCAGCAATGTCGATTGTCATACGGCATCCATCCCTTCAAGGATGAGGTATTATGTGATGTTACCCCACTGGATGTTTGTGATGTTCTCTTGGGCCATCCATATATGTGGAAGTTCCATGTTGTTTATGAGTCTCGACCCTATAGTGTCATTGTTACTTTGGGGGGTCATCTCTATAGAATACCAGAGGTAGTTCCAACTATTGTTCCACCTAAAAAGTGTCGCAAGGTAGTATCTCATACTACAAAGTTTAGCATCTTCATAATTTGTTCAAAAGGAGAACAAACGGACACTGCAACCACTATAGCCTCACCCCAAGCACCTTCTATCCAACAGAAGTAGGTCGACAAGGTTGCAGAAAAGAACAAAGATTCCTTCTGCACACTGTCCTCTCATGTATCTCGACTTGTTGAATAGCCTAAGCCTCAACAGGTTCTTGACATACTTCCACAAACTGAGTAGCGCGATGTCTCCAACAATACAAGCAGCTCACCAAGATGCAGATCCAACAAACTCTTTTCCCTCTCCCCCGGGAACTCAACACAATGGATACCATTGCTTCCTAAGGAGGGAGGATTGATCCAGGTGGATATCGGTGGCCACCCACCTTTTCCAACTGGCTCAAAACAATTTTCTGACAATTTTGGCAATTTACTATTTTTAGCAGGTTTTAACTTTCGAGGCCATTTTGAGGGCCCAAATGAAGGTTTTTTTAGATATAGGTTCTAAATGATAGTTGAAGGCATAATTTAGCCCCCTAAAATGAATCTCCTCGACGATACCTTTCCAACGAGCTATCACATGCCTAAAATGGAGATTGTATGCAAAAGTTACGACCCTGAGAAGTTGATGTACTCACTTACCCAAACGGGGCCCACATGACTTTTGGCACTTCATCTCCTAGGGTTAGGTTTTTGGATGTCCAGGGTTTTTGGCATTCCTGTTTATTGTAAAAAGGCCTTCATAGACTCATTGTAATCATCTTCTTGCGAATGCGAGTAGCTATCACATCTCTTCTCAAAGATAAGTTGCCACCATTCTATCGAGTCTTTCACTCTATATTTTACTGTCTTTGTACATTTATTTCATTAATAGAAATCATGTATTACTGTATATCTTTGTTTATGGTTGCATCTTTGATATATTTATGTTATATTATTGAATATCTGCAATATCTCCATGCATTTCTTTATTATATCTCCGATCTCATTTCGTGCCGAAAATAATTCGGATCACTCATCTTGCACTCACTGCCATTGAACTGATGCCACCTAGGAATATTTTGTTTGTTAAGTCTTCAGATCCATAGTCCTATGGAGAGGTTGCATGAAATCCCTTTTGGGAATCCTCCATGTAGAAGGAGTACAACTCCCTCCTCGAGAACCAGACTTGGGATCTGGTTCCCCTTCCTATAGGAAGGAAACTTGTTAGGTGCAGATGGGTCTACAAGACCAAGAGCGTAGTGGATGGATAGGTTAACAAATACAAATCTAGGCTAGTTGCCAAAGGATTTCAATAGGTGCACGGTATTGAATATGATGATACCTTCACTTTAGTATCAAATATGGATTCCATACATTTGGAACTTTCCCTTGCGGCAGCCAAAGGATGGGAAGTCCATCATATGGATGTGAAGAATGCATTTCTTCATGGATATCTCTATAAGGAGATCTATATGGAGCATCCTCAGAGATTTATGCAGGATTCATCTTTGGTATGTCCACTGAAGAAGTCTCTTTATGGCCTAAAGCAAGCCCCGAGGGAATGGTATGAAAATATAGACTCCTATCTTCTATCACTGAACTTTGTACATTGTAATTCAAACCTGAATGTTTACATGCTTATGATGTTTGATTCACTTCTAGTCTTAGTTTTTTATGTTGATGATTTATTGATAACCATTTTCTTGACTTCAATGATTGTTGCAATCAATACAATTCTTCATGACAGGTTCTTGATGACGAACATGGGTCCGCTAAATTTCTTCCTTCGACTCAAGATAAGCCATAATTAATCAGGAATCAAGTTGTCTCTGGCCAAGTATGCATGAGATCTCCTTGAAATATTTCACATGATTCTTTTCCTATTAGGATTCAGCCTTGAGGATGGCGGGAACACTCCATTGGTGGAAAACACACTATATAGACAAATAGTGGGGATTTTTTTGTATGTCACACACTCTATACCAGACCTCTCCTTTGGAGTTGGAGCAGTCTTCTGGTTCATGGAGGTGTCGCATGGGCTACATTGGAAGGTTGCAAAGTGTATCCTTCGATATGTACAGGGCACCATCACCTTTGGGATTCACTATGAAATAGACTCTACATTGGACCTCATTGTGTTCACTGATTATAAATGGGTTGGTGATAGCATTGATCACAAGTCCACATCTGGTTACTCACTCGGTATTGGTTCTGAGCCTATCTGTTGGTCGAGTAAGAAGTAGGATGTTATTTCTCTATCTTCAGCCGAGGCAGAGTACAGAGGGGTAGTTAACATAACCATTCAAGCTATGTGGCTAAAACATTTTCTCATTGATTAGGGCATTTAGTTTCACCAGTCGGTCGTAATCTGGTGTGGCAACCAAAGCACTATGAATTTCTATAGAGATACAGTTCAGAAGAAGTGGATGAAGAAAATCGAGATCCACATGCACTACATCTGAGACTTAGTACACACAGGGATCATCGACCCATAGTTCTGTCCTTCAACATAATAGACTGCAAACATCTTCAACAATACCTTCACTGAGAAGAAGTTCCATTCTCTATGCAGTCATCTTGGATTGAAGTACACAGTTGCCTAGAAAATGTCAGCTCTTCTTTTTACATACATTGTACTTTGAGGGGGTTTTTTCCCCATGAGGTTTTCCCTCTTTCCTCGCTTATTTCAATGTATATTTTATATTTTGGTACCTAACATGGCCTCATTGCCAAGAACCATTGTTTATTTTCACCATAGTGATTTTCATGGGGGTTGTTGGAGATACTTCACACACACCTATGAGTTCATTTTCCTAAGGTTTTCCCTTTTCTTACTATTCATTATTCAGTCTCCTATAGTCTAGGGAGAATATTCTCTTCAGTTCACAATTTAGTTTGATCAGTTGAGTGGAGTCTAGATGTCACATTGGGATCATCACCATAAATAATTGAGATCATCACCAGTTGATGTGCATTGTCCTTGGGATCATCAAAATACTAGCGCATTACTCATGATTCCTTGATCTCCTCCCCACTTCACTATGTTTCAGTTAGTTAACTAAATACTGAGAGACTAGTTAACTCATACTAGGTGGAAGTTAACTCCCGTAATTGCCTAAGAGACTACACTAAGTGGAAGTTAACTCCCGTAACTTCCTAAGAGACTAGACTAGGTGGTAGTTTACTCTCGTAACTGCTAGTGTGTGTCCAAATCACTCTATACTACCACTATCACACATTGTATTCTCCTCCTGTGTGCATTGGTTGAGTTATATAGAGTATATCATGTCTAAATTATTATTCATTCATTTGGTTAATGAGAATTCTTCCATTCTTTCTCTCTTTCTTCTCTTTTATCATATTCTCTCTGCAAAATATGTATGCCATTTGCTAGCTAGATATTTTCTGTGTAGGTTCAACACATTTTCACCTCTCTCCTTGTTTCCCTCTCTCTCTCTCTCTCTAAATATCTCTCCTTCCCTCTATCTTTAACCCATCCTCTCTCTCTCTCCTACATTTACCTCTCTCTCCCCTCACTCTCTCTTTCTATATCCCTCTCTCTCCCCCCCTCCCCCCATCTCTCTTTATATGTCTCTCTCCTCCCTCTCTCCCTCTAACCCTATCTCCCTTCCTCCTTCTATACCCCCCTTTCTCTTTCCCCCTTATTGTAGGATAAATGTACCCTGCAAAATTTACCTCCCTTAGGCTCTTCCTAGAACTAAGACAAAATAGATATGAAAGATAAAGAATTTCCTAGATATAAATCATACATGAAGCCTCTCTAAGATGAAAAATTAGAGGACTTACTTGGTAGTTCGATGGTTGTCCCTACACACTCCTTCGTAATTTATTCCTTTGAAGATGTCCTTCACTTTCATGAATGTATATTTGCGCACATAAGAAAACCAGCAAAAACTTCTCACAACATCAAATATAACATGTATCTATCACGGATACATCTAATAATATGACATAAAGACATGAAAATATTAACTCTCTATAAATATTATAATCAACATAGATAATCAATTAGAGGGAAAAATCATGTGCATATTTTATTAATAAAGAAAAAATATTATAACTTACAAAAAAATAGCTTGATGAAGCTTCTTCCAATTTCCTTTCGCAAGCTCTGTAATAAATCTAACATTATAATTTTAATATTTCCTTTCCTCCTCTTTTTTCCCATGAGATACCCTCAATATATATGATATAAGTGATGAGATGGTGGATAAATCTTAGACACTCAAAATAACAATCTTCTTGAGGTAAAATTATGATAAATCTGATCTTTCTTTCATCTCATTGTAACCATTCCTAATTTGAGAGTAACAGACCCTATCACACCCTGCATTCCTGCAGGATGCGACTGGTCACTTTTTTCAAGAGAGCAACGAGCGAACATCAATTTGGGTCACAATATGTAAAATTACAACGTGCGACCAGGAAAAAGGATGGTGTATACTAAAGGGAAAAGTGACATAACTTGGTGTTTCATATCGCTAACCTCTAGAGAATATCCATCAGGTAATCGGGTGGAAAATAATTGTATAACACCCCCCATCTCTCGCCTTCCTCTAACTATGAATATCACTATGTCTCTCTTTTCCCCTCTCCCTCTCGTCCCTCTATCACTCTCTCCCTCTTTCCCTCTCTACCCCAATCTTCCCCACCCTCTCTCTCTCTCTCTCCATATCTAGGCCTCTCAGTCTCTCTCATTCTCTCTCTGTCTCTACCCCTCTATCCCTAAAATCATCCATCCCTGTCTCTCTGTCCCATTTCCATCTCTATCCACCTTTCTACCTATACCTCTCTCTCTCTCACACACACAC
>ML777586.1:510319-521252 GCA_009831015.1 Picea engelmannii | reverse complement strand
TATATATATATATATATATATATATATATATATATATATATATATATATATATATATATACATAAAATGCAGTGTATCCGTTCTTTTTGTAAAGTTAAAGTTTTTATTTTATTTTATTTTTATAAGGTGACTAATTAATATTTAAATAAACTTTTATACACCTTTGTGTTGACAAAAAAATATTTTTTCATGTTTGCATAAAACCAAACAACATAAATACCCTTTTTAAGAGTAAACATCCTTTGGTGTCCAAAATATGTTTTCTAGTTTTTTGGTTGTGTATTTTTAAGATACTTATTTTTCTTGGGGCATTCACATGAGAGAAAATAAATGTACAAGTTTTAGAACAAATTAAATTAAAATATAATATGAAATCGAAAATGATAAAACTATATGTCAGTATATATAAGATCTAGGAACAAATATATAGGCACCAATTCGACCACTTTCCATGGAAGCGATGAAGGTATTTTACCTCTTGGATGTTGCAACTCCAGGAAAGCCTACAGAAACGGGGAAGGATTATAGAATGTTAAAACCTATATCGAGGTTTAGACAATGAATGAGGGTTTTAAAATAACTTGATTGAGGGATTGTAGAAACCCTTGATAGAGTTCCATTTTCACTTATACCATTCATTATGGTTTTAAACTATCAATCAAGGTTTTAATCCCTCTATTGAGGGATTACAATTTCAATCAATATTATTCATCAATAGAGAGTATGAAGAGTCCATTTTCATGTACCCCACTTACCAAAAATTTTAACACAACTTCATGGATCCACCTTTCCATTTTCAAATGTGATCTTGATAGATACTAGTATCAAATTATATTCCACAAGATCTTTCTTCATCCACATCGTAATGGAGAATATATTTTTATGCTTCATGCAAGCAAGATGTAAAACTACTATAAAAATCTTCCTTCTATTTTTCTATCAATTAATAATATTTTCATTTCTCCTTGTTTTTTCATAGTTGATTTTTTGTGCTTCTCTAGATTCAAACTCTAGCATTCATCCTTGGTATGTCATTTATACTTGCAATAGTTGTAGCTAGAGAAATTTTTCTTATTCAAGATGTTTTTTCCCTTTTTGTTCATATGGAGTATTCATATATTGTGGGTCTAACAAAATGGATTCTTCTAGGCACCATATTCAACAATAGTTTTATTTTCTTGATTAGAATTAACACTACAATCAATTTTAGGATTATTGTGACTAGTGTTGTTGTTGTTGTTTCTTTTTATTTATGGAATACAATTAATGTTCAAGATTGGATCTTCATACAATTTGTAATATATATTGGAAATTTATGGGTGGAAAACATTGGAGGGGTCATCTTGCATGGCCATTTTAGTGGCAACTTCTTGTTTGTGAAATTGGGTTTCAAAACCTTCTAGTCCCATTTTCAGGAATTCAATGGTATTGTTTGGGGGTTAATGTGTTCTAAACTTGTGCACACACCCTTGTAGGAGTCATACACTCTAATACTTTTCCAAAGGTGAAACAAAAATCTCATTTGGAAATTGTAAGTGAAAATTATTCCCCCAACAAGTTGACCTATCTTGTTGGGAGATATGGTAAGAGTGGGTTCCACGTCATATCCCCTTACTAAAAAATATGGGGCCAACCATGTGTGGAATTTTGAGAATATTCTAGAAGGTCCAAAACTTATCACTAATTGATAATTGAGGAAGTTAAAATCATTACCCTAGATGGCTATCCGACTATGTTAAATATCAGGCCGCTAGGAGGGAAAGGGGTTTCATTATTTATCTTGTACTCATTCCATAGTTGAGAACATCATCAAAGGAGTGGTATTTTTAGAGCATAACAGAGGAGGTAAGAGATTTTGTATTAACCATTTATTCCATAGTGTCAAAGGAAACTCGATAGTGAATCCATGTTTCTTTGTAAATGATTTGTTGATTAAGGTTGGTTGTCATTGATGTCAATCCTTGAAGAAAGCCCCATAGAACAAAGGTTTAGGTAATGGTCCCAATACTGTTTGATGTAAATATGACTCATTATTGTTTTGTCATGGTTGATAAGAAGTGAATATGGATGAACTCCAAAGTGGTCCCCTTATGGTGAAATCCTTCACTGGAACATGCTTTGTGGAGTAAGAGAACCCATGATTAATTGTGGAATATTGAGATGAAGGAAAGTGAATTTGTCAGGGAAAATATGCTATATGGATAGTGCTTTTCATGTCATTTCTGGTGGTATGTGGAACGTCACATAATTCCTCATGGTTAGAGATTTATGGCCATGAGAAGTTGGAAACCCTAGGTTTGGGTAATGGACCCAAGTTTGTTTGATGGGTAATGGTATGAGTTATGATATATTTTCAGATAATACTATTCTATATTGATAGTACATGTCATGCCATTTCTGGTGGTACGTAGAACATCACATAACTCCTAACGGTTTGAGAGTTATGGCCTTACGAAGTTGGAGGACCCTCATATGTCATCTAGAACCCCCAAAAGGTCAAAGTAGTCAAAGTGGTTTAAGAGATTTTAAAAGGTAAATAATAAAGTGAAGTGATGAGTGTGCTATAATTAAAAGTGAATACAAAATAAATTATTTCGTATTGATAAATCTGCTCCCCCTAGAACAGATTTATCAATACAAAATAAATTATTTCCATTCATGACAAAGGGGGAGAGATTTATCAGATGCAGAGGACAGAGGCATGGTTCCAGGGGGAGCAGATTCATCAGATGCAGAGGATAGAGGCATGGTTCTAGGGGGAGCATATTTATCAATACAAAATAAATTATTTGAATAATAAATTTAATGGAGAAATTAGAAGTGGACCCAACCCTAAAATAAGGAAAGTGGGCCAAGTGACCTAGAAGGTGTTTTTAAGGAAGCTACTTAGAGAGTATAAATAAGAGGCAAGGCTCTCTCATTTGAAACACACTTGAGAATATTGAATATCTATATTTGTCTGAGGTAACCAAGGATATCTAAACTGGAATTCTGAATGAAGGTGAAGAAAAGAAGGCCGAAATGCAAGGAAGGATAAATTCTTTTGATGGTGCTTTCCAAGGTATGTTATTTAGAGGTCATCTCACCATTTTAGCTATAAATTTTTTTCTATAATGATTCAGATAGTGAAATTTCCATGCAAGTGAGAAAACATATCCAATTATATGTGGTAAAAAATTCAGCTTGTGTGTCGTTGCATTTTTGGATTTACACTCCGTGGAAAATAGGGTTTTTGGCCACTCCTGAAACTAGTCAAAATCAGGTGTTTCAAGTAAAAACGTCTTAACTTATTCATACAATTTCCAAATTCAGTGAGACTAAATGTGTTGGTTAGGGTACAGTTTTTAGTATGTTTTTTAAGAGTTTCATATCAATTCATCAAATATTTTGTGCGGGGCACGCTGTACAATTTCACTCTCTAGAATAAGCCAGAATTTAGCAAGGTATGCCATTTTTTCTATAACTCCTTTTCTGAGAGGTTCCATGTAGTGACACTTGGAAGAATTGCATAAAACACACTAAAGAATATTTTATATCAGTTTCAAATCTTTATACATTACAGGTTCAAAGTTATGATTACTTCAAGTTAGGGTTGTTGACTAATCCAAAACCAGGCATGTGAGACTAAAGAAAAGTTCAATGAAAATGCTAGTCTCTTGTTTTTAAAGTTAAGGAAGGTTTGTAGGAATGTGATCATATACACCAGTTCTATTACATGTTAATTTTTAATCCATTATTATAGATGTTTTCATTTCATTAGATAACAATAGCATAATCCAAGATCACTGAGAAATACACAATCACAAGAGACACAACATTTATCCTGGGAAAACCTCTAGGGGAAGAAAACCCAGAAAAAATGCCTTAATATAGATTGCCAATACAATGCCAAAAGATCTCTTATGCTAATACAAAAATTCCTCTCCTATATATGCATCACTCTCTCTGTCCTTTGCTGGTAATAGATCAGAACTTGTCTCTCAAACTGAGCAAGTGATTTGTGTCTAAGTGAGGCACTAGCCTCCTTTATTTATACAAGTCTGGCATGTGTGAAGTGTCTCTTCACTGGCACGACCGACTTCTCAAACTAGGTGGGTAAACCCACCTTTATTATATTTATGGGTCTCTTTAATATCTGTTGGGGCCAACTTCTTATTCTACCTATTACAGTTGTCTTTTGACCAATCCACAAAAGGGAATTTGGTGCTATTACAATAACCAACATGATCAATCGACAATGGGGATTGATCCTATGAATAATATATCAATAATAATAAGAATAATCTTTGTAGTTACATTATTTCAACACTCCCCCTTAACAAGAAGGGTATTCTTCAGCAGCATCATGCGAGAGAGAGAGGACAACATCATCAATATCATCTTGGCTGGCGTATCTATAAATCATCAGAAGTTTTCTTCATTGGCAAAATCATCATTCTGAAAGGAATGCCATCATCATCTCCATCGATATGTATTAGTATAAAAATTGATACATCATCATCATCACAGCACAAGGATGGCTCATCATAATACAAGACTGGCTTTATGCCACAACTGTCAAGCTAGAAGCTCAGTACTTGTCTCATCTCATCGTCTTGGTTTACATCACAACACTCAAGATGGAAGCAAGATACTTGTCCTTATTTATGTCACAACCATAAGGTTGGAAGCAAGATAATAGACTAGCTTTACGTCATAGCTATCTAGCCAGAAGCTCAGTACTAGTCTCATCATATCATATTGCTTTACATATGACAGCTTGGTCAGAAGCAAGGAACATCTCTTCTTTCTTTACGTCTGATGACTCGGTCAAAAGAAAGGAACATCTATTCTTTCTTTACATCTGACAACTCAGTCAGAAGCAAGGAACATCTCTTCTTGCTTTACATCTGAAAACTTGGTCAGAAGCAAGGAACATATCTTCTTGCTTTATGTCTGAAAACTCGGTCAGAAGCAAGGAACATCTTTTCTTGCTTTACGTCTAACAACTCGGTCAGAAGCAAGGAACATCTCTTCTTTCTTTACATCTGACAACTTGGTCAGAAGCAAGGAACATCTCTTCTTTCTTTATGTCTGACAACTAGGTTAGAAGCAAGGTACACATCTCATCTTTCTTTACGTCTGACAACTAGGTCAGAAGCAAGGAACATCACATCTACTCCCCCTTTCAAGGAAGGTCCTTTCGGACTATTCCAAGCTTATCTCGGAAGTACTCAAACTTCACACGAGATAGGGGCTTGGTCAACACATCAACAACCTGTTCATCTGTGCTAATGTATTGGAGCTTCAAGACTCCTCTTTGTACCATGTCATGGATGTAATGATAGCGGATCTCTATGTGCTTTGACTTGTCGTGGAATACAAGATTCTCTGTCATCTTTATGCAGCTCTGGTTGTCACATAGAATCAAGGTTTCTCTCATCTCTAAGTCAAATAGGTTGGTCAATAACTTTCGAAGCCATATAGCTTCGCAGCTAGAAAAACATGCAGCAATGTATTATTCTTTTGTTGTGCTGAGAGAAATGCTAGATTGCTTCCTACTCTGCCATGAGATCATGGCTGATCCCAAACTGAAACAACATCCTGAAGTGATTTTCTTGTCAGAAACATTTCCTGCCCAATCTGCATCAGTATATCCACTCAATGTGAAATCATGATCTCCATCATAGTTGAGACCATAATCTATTGTACCTTTAAGGTACCTCATCACATGTTTTGCAACCACTAGGTGAACACGTCTGGGTTCTCCTAGAAACTAAATCAAGGTGTTCACAGCAAAAAAAATGTATGGTCTAGTGTTTTTTAGGTACATCAGTGATCCAATAATCTGTCTGTACAGTGTGGCATCAATCAAATCTGATGAAGTATCGACCAACAGCTTCAGCTTCGCTTCCATGGGTGTATTCATGGGTTTGCATTCCAACATGTTGAATCTCTTTAATATTTCGACCATGTACTTCCCTTGGTTAAGGAATATCCTCTCAGGACTCTTCCATACCTCAAGACCTAAGAAATAATGCATTAGGACAAGGTATTTCATTTCAAATTCCAAGGCAAGTCTCCTTTTACATTCAACGATGAGCTTTTCTTCTCCAGTTAAGAATAAGTCATCCACATATAGCAGTAATATTACTGGCTCATTATTCATAATTTTGAAGTAGAGATTTGAGTCTGCTTTACTCTTGGCAAGGCCTAAGCTCGTCAAGAAACTATCTATATGGCCATACCAAGCTCTAGGAGCTTGCTTCAATCCGTATAAGGCTTTCTTCAATCTACATACATGAGACTTCCTATCTTCATCCTCAAATCCTTGAGGTTGTTCTATATACACTTCCTCTTCGATAACACCGTTTAGTAAAGTTGTCTTCATGTCCATCCGGTGCAGCTTCCACTTCATATTCGCTGCAAGAGCTATGATGGTTCTGATCGAAGTGTATCTGGCCATAGGAGTGAATGTTTCTTCATAGTCAATGCCTTCCTTCTGGGAAAAGCCACGAGCAACAAATCTTTCTTTATACTTCTCAATACTTCCATCAGCAGCATGCTTTATTTTGAAGAGCCATTTGGAGGATACCACATCTTTATTCTTCGGTCTGGGAACTATTTCCCATACTTCGTTCTTCATTATGGATTGGTATTCCTCTGTCATGGAATCTACCCATTATTTCCTATGAATGGCTTCTTCAAAGCAGGTAGGCTCCTCTTCTAGGAGATCACACATCAAATTCGTATAACTGAAGAACGACTTTGGTCTTTTCACCTGTCTCGTAGTTCCTTGGGGAACACCGTACTTCTCTCCATCTTGAATAAGATCTCTAGCCCAAGTTGGCTTTCTTTTATGGAGGATCGTCATCTGAGGAGGTTCTTGCACTTATACTATATCATGATCTCCTAGAAGTTCCTCATCAGGGGAAGTTATGACTTCCCTCACAGGTTCTGCAGCTCTGGGAACCTCCCTCATTGCAGTATTGGGGATTATACATTCCTCTTCATATACCTCTTCAAGCTGGCATATTTTAGATTTCATGAGCRTTGCATCTTCATCAAAGGTCACATCCCTACTAATCTCAATGTGATGTCGACCTGGTATATAGATTCTGAAGGCCTTGGAGACCTCACAGTATCCCACAAATATTCCCTTCTTTCTTGAAGGGTCCAACTTGTTTCTCTTTTCTTTAGGTATATGAATAAACATTGGACAACCAAATATTTTGAGATGGCTTACCTCTGGCTTCTTTTCGGTGAACATCTCTTCCGATGTCTTGAGCCCAAGTGAACTATGGGATAATCGGTTCTACACATAAACAACTACCATTGTTGCTTCTTCCCATAAGCACATAGGAAGATCTTGATCATGAATCATAGTCTTCACAGCTTCCAGTATGGTTCTATTATTCCATTCAACTACACCGTTTTGTTGGGGATTATAGGGAGTAGTGAGTTCCCTCTTGATTCCAACATCTTTCCAGAAGTTCACAAACTCTTTTGAGGTATATTCTCCTCCATTATCTGACCTGAGTGTCTTGATCTTTCTTTCATAAAGGTTCTCTATCAAGGCTTTGTATTCCTTGAACTTATTCAACACTTCATCTTTAGTCTTCAAGAAATATATCCAAGTTTTATGAGAGTAATCATCAATGAATGATAAATAGTATACATACCCACTAATGGAGGATGATGGCATTGGGCCACACACATCTAAATGGATGATTTCTAGGACTCCTTCTGTCTTGCTTTCCTTCTTCGGAAAAGGGTTCTTGATATTCTTCCCTTGTGCACATCCATTGCATACGACTTTATGGTCACCTTTGAGTTATGGTAAACCTGTGACCGCTTTGCATATGTATGGTAGTGCCTTGTAGTTGATGTGGGATAATCTTCTATGCCAAAGTTCATATGAGTTTTCAATGGCATGGGTCATAGCAGCCTACAAGCCATTTTCTTCATTACCAATGATGATTTCTTCATTTAAGGTTTCTCCCTTAGCCCACATAAGAACTTCTCCATCTATAAAGGAAACTCTGAAGCCTTTCTTCTCTAAAGTTGAAATGGAGAGTAGGTTCTTCTTCAAGACTGGTACATATAGTACGTCCTTCATTTTTAGTAAATTCCCTGAACTCAGTTTATGGTTTGATTCTCCCACTCCCTTAATGCGATATTGGTAATCATCTCCAAGTGTCACTTTATGATAAAACTTCTTCTCTGAGATACAAGAGAGAATATTTCTTTGTCTCATCATGTGCTTGGATGCACCACTATCATTGAGCCAAGTGTCCTCTCTAGGTGTTACAGATCCTGAGAGGGCTGAGATCAACACATGGTCTTTGATATCCTCACTTATCATCTTTGCGGGTGGCTCTTCATCTTCGACTACATGGGCATGGAGCCTCTCTTTTTTTTCCCTTGTATTCTTCTCGTCTGGCTGGAAAAATCTTCGCAATGTGTCCCATCTTGTCACAATGATAGCATTGTATAGATGAGTAGTCTCTTTCCTTTCGTTTTCCTTTCTTCTGAAATATCCTTGGATGAGATACTTTATGATTGAATTTATTTGATTGTTGAGGCTCTTTATGAGTCTCCTTTTGGAAGTAGGGTTTCTTCCTTCCTCCTTTGGTTTGGTTGGCTAGGGCTTGATCATCATCCCTTGCTAGTAACACTTCACGATTCACTACTCTTGTTTGTTCTTGGATGCATTCTTCCCATAGGCTGTCAAACTTCAGTTTCTCCTTTCTAGAACATATCGTTTGGATGAAATCATCCCAAGGTCTTGTGAGACCATTTAGGGCCATCATTATGATTTTGTCTTTGTCTATGTTATCTCCAATAGATTCTAGCTATTCTTTGAATTCTGAGATTCTGGAGAAGTATTCCTGAATCATTTCTCCTTTCTGCATTCTTGTATTCTTCAATTGAGTTCTAAGATTCATCTTCTGGTTTATGTTCTTGCCTTCATATAGTCTAGTCAAGGCATCAAAAATCTCTTTTAGAGTCTTATTGGATGACACATAAGGAATCAAGTGGTCTTTGATTGAATCTACAATGATTCTTTTGGCCCTTATTGTGTCCTTTTGATGCTTTGCCTTCTCTACAACATCGTCGGGTTCTGGTACTTCATCTTTGATGAATCTTGCTAGGTCATTCTCTTTAAGAATGAGGCCAATCCTATACTTATAGGCACAAAATGTTTCCACTCCTTCTAACTTGTCAACAAGCTTAATGCTTCCAGACATCTTTACTTGGAGCTAGGAAAATGACCGAAAAATGAAAGTGCTCAAAATAAAAAATTGAACTTACCAGGAGATGTGCTTGGCTGAGTCGAGCAACCTGGTGTGTTTGGATCTGAGAAAATCCAACTTTTTCTCCTTCAAATATGTTCTATGGATTTATGGACTTGTGCTTCTGGTACCTCTGGTACTCTGGTACTTCTGGTACTTCTGGTACTAGTTTTCTGGTACTTCTGGTGCTTTGTGAAACTAGGGTTTCACTTTTTAGGAGATCCAACCACTAAAAATGTGTGATTATGATGCCAAATTAATCCTTAGGAGAGGGCGCAACTTTCTAGATATTTTTAGGGATGAAAAGCTTCACTTTTGAAAAACCCTAATTTGCAGGTATGGAAATAGTGATGTTTTTCTCTTGCGAAAGATGCTTCCTTCAACTTGGCTCCAATACCATGTTAATGCTTAAGCCATTATTATAGATGTTTTCATTTCATTAGATAACAATAGCATAATCCAAGATCACTGAGAAATACACAATCACAAGAGACACAACATTTATCTTGGGAAACCCTCTAGGGGAAGAAAACCTAGCAAAATTGCCTTAATATAGATAGCCAATACAATGCCAAAAGATCTCTTATGCTAATACATAAATTCCTCTCCTATATATGCACCACTCTCTCTCTCCTTTGCTGGTAATAGATCAGAACTTGTCTCTCAAACTAAGCAAGTGAGTTGTGTCTAAGTGAGGTGATAGCCTCCTTTATTTATACAAGTTTGGCAGATGTGAAGTGTCTCTTCACTGACAGGGCCGACTTCTCAAACTAGGTGGGTAAACCCACCTTTATTATATTTCTGGGTCTCTTTAATATTTGTTGGGGCCGACTTCTTATTCTGCCTATTACAATTTTATTTTGACCAATCCACAAAAGGGGATTTGGTCCTATTATAATAACCGATATGATCAAACGACAATGGGGATTGATCCTATGAATAATATATCAATAATAATAAGAATACTCTTTGCAGTTACATTATTTCAACATTACAAAGCTACAAATCAGATTTGGATGATGAAATTGATGAGGGCTTTTGGTTGTGGTACATGTTGTGTACATGGTTGAGACAAGTAATTGATGAGTTGGTGAACATACATGAGGTGTATAGTTGATGATGTTGGTACATATTGATGAGTCATAGATGATGAGTAGTTGACACATGATTGGTACATACTTGGTACATGGTTGGATGCACTTGTTTATAGTACAGGTTGATTAAAGGTTGGTGCATGGTTGATGCAGTTGTTTATGGTACATGTTGATTACAGGTTGAGGTACAGGTTGATGCATGGTTGATGCATGGTTAAGATTTATTGGTATAGGTTTACAACGATATATCTCATAGTGATAGTGTGAAAGTGGTTCCATCATTCTACTTCTACTTCAGGGTGGCATGACGGGGCAAGGATAGGTGGTTGTAGCCACCTTTCGGTTGTAGTCGGAGAACATTGGGGGTTGTAGCCTCCTTTTGGTTGTAGCCAGAGAATTGGGGAGTTGTAGCTTCCCTCATGTTGTAGCCTGAGAAACTAGGGGGTTGGAGCCTCCTTCCAGTTGCAGCTGGAAAACAAAGGAAGTTGGTGCTTCCAATGAATGTAATTCTTCAAGACATATAAGAAAAAACATTCTGTGGTTTTCTCCTGATTTGGGTTTCCA
>ML777586.1:458659-508817 GCA_009831015.1 Picea engelmannii | reverse complement strand
AATTGAAGAAGCACTCAAAGAACAACTAGAAGGAAAGGACAGGATCATTGGAAACCTGGAAGCAAAGATTGTCACACTAAGAAAGGATATTCAAAAGAAAAATATGCAGAATAGCTCAAAAGTTCTAGATGACATTATCAACAATAAAAAATCTAATCTTGACAAGTCTAGACTTGGATACAATTAGACAGAAAAGGGATCAAGCTCTAAAACAACAAAGCAAGAAACAAATCCAAAAAGTTGTGCAGAAACAATCAAAGGGGATAAAACGATATACAAGGAAGCTTACAGGGACACTCCTCCATCGAGAAGATTCAAACTTCAGAATCAACAATAGATAGCTAGGCCTCAAGAAGAAGAAGGATTCACAAGAGCATGTCCTTTCAAAAGATCTTCAACTACCAGGTATCAAACTATATTTTTTGGTTTATGTTATGCATGCAATAATTTTGGACATAAAGTTGTAAATTGTAGAGCTAACAATAGGAACGATAACTAATTTGAGAGCCATACACAAAGGGTTATTCAAGAAGACCTAGTGAAACACAGAGAAGAAGTTACAACAGGTTTGAATCTTTGAGCACTGAAGTGGAATGTTACAAATGTAACAATTTTGGACACATGGCCAAAAATTGCAGAATGACAATCCCTTCTAAATAACCTCAACATAATCACAAATAAGAACCTCAGAAAATGACATGGATAAGAAAGCAAGATCATTATAGCAATGAAGAATGCACAATCACTCTACAAGCTAAACAAAAGAAACGTGGTTGGTATGTTGACAGTGGATGTTCAAAACACATGACAGGTGATAGAGACAAGTTTCTTACATTACGAAAGGAAAGAGATGGACCAGTCTCCTTTGGAAATGATGATTCATCCAAAATCATTGGAAAAGGCACAGTCTGAATTGGGAACAAGAATGAAAAGGCAGAAAATTTTCTACTAGTAGAAGATATGAAACATAATCTTTTAAGTGTGAGTCAAATGTGTGACCAAGGTCATAAAGTTACTTTCAATTCATAAAATTGTGAGATAAGAAAAGAAGGTTCAGGGAAATTGGTCGCTACGGCTACAAGAACTTCAAGCAACATATATATGTTAAGTGAAATTGGAAATGAAAAGTGTTGTCTAGGAAAGGAAGATGAAAGTTGGCTATGGCACAAAATAATGGTTCACATGCATTTTGATAACCTTTTCAAAGTCAGCAAAAGAGAACCAGTCAGAGAAATGACATAGATCATGAAACCAACCAACACTTTATGCAAGCATTGCCAACAAGGAAAGCAAACAAAGACCGGGTTCAAATCAAAGGAATATTCAACAACAAAACCATTGGAAATTATGCATACTGATCTAGTTAGACCAAATACAAAAAAAGGATTAAAAGGTGAGAGATACTTTATGTTATTAGTTGATGATTATACAAGAATGACTGTAGTTTTCTTTCTCAAGAACAAATCATAAGCTTTTGAAAATTTCAAGATCTACAAGGAAATGGTCGAAAATGAGATGGATTCAAGAATCAAATGCTTAAGATCGGATAATGGAGGAAAATTCACCTCAAAGGAATTTATGGACTACTGCAACAATCATGGAATAAAAAGGCAATTCTCCGTCTCTAGGACACCTCAACAGAATGGAGTTGTTGAAAGAAAGAACAAGACAGTACAAGAAATGGCTTGAACAATGATAATGGATTCAAAGTTGACAGATATCTTTGGACACAGGAAGTGCATACAACATTTCACATTCAAAACAGAGTAATGCTAAAAAACAACACTGATAAAACTCCCTACGAGCTATGGAAAGGAAGACCAACAAATGTGAAGCACGTCAGAATTTTTGGAAGCAAATGCTACATAAAAAGAGAAGATGACAGAATGGGAAAGTTTGACTCTCGTGTGGACAAAGGAATACTTGATGGTTACTCAAGTACAAGGAAATCATACAAGTGTTATACTCTAAGATTAAACAAATTTGTGGATAGCATCAACGTAACAATTGATGAAACAGGAAGACCAGAATCAAAGGAAGAAGAAAACAAATCAATGAAACAACTTTTTGAAGAAGAAGATGAAAAAGAAGAAGAAGAGGAAGATGAAGATGAAGAGAATCTGACAGAAGTAGAAGAACAAGTTCAACAAGTATCTCCAAAGACACCTAGAAAACGAGTACAGAAGAATCATCCTTCAGATCAAATTATTGGAAACAAAGATGAAGGAGTTGAGACTAGAAGAAAAATCCATTCACCAGAACAAACACACCTAACACTCTTATCTACAATTGAACCAAACTGTTTTGAAGAAACCAGCAAGGGTGAATTTTTGAATAAGGCCATGAATGAAGAATTGGATCAAATAGAGAAAAATGACACTTGGGAATTGGTTCAAAGACCAAAGAATAAGAATGTGATCAACACAAAATGTCTTTTCAGAAATAAATTGAATGAAGATGGACAGGTTACAAGGAACAAAGCTATATTGGTATGTAAAGGATATGCACAGATTGAAGGAATCAACTTTGAAGAAATCCATTTTCTTTTAGCTTATGCATGCTCCAAAAATGTTAAAGTATATCAAATGGACGTAAAATTAACTTTTATGAATGGGAACTTGAAGAAGAATTCTACATTGAACAACCAGAAGGATTTTAGTTGTCAGAGAACACTGACTATGTGTGTAAATTAAAGAAGGCTTTGTATGGTCTAAAATAGGTTCATAGAGCATGGTACTGCAGACTAGATAAGTATCTATA
Organism: Picea engelmannii; assembly: GCA_009831015.1. NCBI lineage: Eukaryota > Viridiplantae > Streptophyta > Pinopsida > Pinales > Pinaceae > Picea > Picea engelmannii. Next base: position 506,057 of record ML777586.1, on the reverse strand, counting down.
GTAGGCAGGGTTCAGAAAAGGAAGTCCAGACAACAACCTCTACATCAAGGTAAGTCAAGGTAATATTTTATTAATTGAAGTTTATGTTGATGATATTATTTTCAGTAGTGATGATGACAGGTTAAGCCAAAAATTTGCAAAAGACATGCATAATGAATTTGAAATGTCATTACTTGGAGAACTATCCTTCTTTCCGGGACTTTAGATACGTTAAAGAAGCCAAGGAATATTTATTTCTCAAACCAATTATATAAGAGAAATGCTAAAGAGGTTTGGAATGGAAGATTGCAAACCAGTTATCACTCCCATGCAAACTAGTTGTAAGTTGAGCAAAGATGATGATTCAAAGTCTACATATTAGAGGCAATATAGGTCAATGATTGGCAGGCTACTCTATGTGACAGCATCCAGACTAGATGTAATGCAGGTAGTTGGACGGGTGGCATGATTTCAAGCAACACCAAAGGAATCACATGTATTAGCAGTAAAGAGGATCTTCAGATATCTCAAAGGAACAAAAGAGTTTGGATTATGGTATCCAAAAGGAAAAGATCTATCACTTATTGCCTACACAGATGCAAATTGGGTAGGTTGTATTGATGATCGACGAAGCACCAGTGGAGAAACGTTCTACTTAGGTGAGTGTTTGGTATCATGGCTAAGAAAGAAGCAATCATCAGTATCTCTATCTACATCTGAGGCAGAGTATATTGTAGCAGCAACATGTTGTACACAGGTTCTTTGGATGAAATAAACTTTGACAGATATATAGGTTGAGTATGATGAGTCCATTCCAATATATTGTGATAATACAAGTGCCATCAATATCTCAAAAAACCCAGTGATGGACTCCAAGACGAAGCACATTCCAATCAAGTATCACTTTCTACGGGAACAGGTTGTAGAAAAGAACATCAGAGATCAGTATGTGGGCACAAAAGAACAAGTGGCATACATATTTACAAAACCACTTCCACGGGATGCCTTTGAATATCTTCCCCAAAGACTTGGAGTTATTTCTACTCCAAAAATGAATGTTTTTGTAATGCTTATCTTATATGACTTAGATGTACATGAGGAAGCAACATAAGAGGACATTCTGTCAGGGGGAGCAACCCCGGATAGAAAGATACCTTTGCCATTGATGACAAAGGGGGGGAGATTTATCATATGCAGAGGCTAGAGGCATGGTTCTAGGGGGAGTAGATTCATCAGATGCAGAGGACAGAGGCATGGTTCCAGGGGGAGCAAATTTATCAGATGCAAAGGACAAAGGCATGGTTCTAGGGGGAGCATGAGTGATATGATTTCAGTATTGCATCAGAGTGTTGCCATCAATACCAAAGGGGGAGATTGTTTATTAAGGTTGGTGGTCATTGATGTCAACCCTTGAAGAAAGCCCCGTAGCACAAAGGTTTAGGTAATGGACCCAATATTGTTTGATGTAAATATGACTCATTATTTTTTTGTCATGGTTGATAAGAAGTAAATATGGATGAACTCCAAAGTGGTCCCCTAATGGTGAAAGCCCTCACGGGAAGATGCTTTGTGGAGTAAGAGAACCCATGCTTAATTGTGGAATAATGATATGAAGGAAAGTTAATTTATCAGGGAAAATATCCTAGATGGATAGTGCTTGTCATGCCATTTCCAGTGGTATGTGGAACGTCACATAATTCCTCACGGTTAGAGAGTTACGACCATGAGAAGTTGGAGACCCCAGGTTTGGGTAATGGACCCAAGTTTGTTTCATGGGTAATGATATGAGTTATGATATATTTTCAGATAATACTATTCTATATGGATATTACATGTCATTCCATGTATGGTGGTATGTAGAACGTTACATAACTCTTCACGGTTTGAGAGTTATGGCCTTACGAAGTTGGAGGACCCTCATATGTCATCTAGAACCCCCAAAATGTCAAAGTAGTCAAAGTGGTTTAAGAGATTTTAAAAGGTAAATAATAAAGTGAAGTGATGAGTGTATTATAATTCAATGTGAATACAAAATAAATTATTTCGTATTGATAAATATTCTCCCCCTGGAACAAATTTATCAATACAAAATAAATTATTTCCATTGATGACAAAGGGGGAGAGATTTATCAGATGTAGAGGACAGAGGCATGATTCCAGGGGGAGCAGATTCATCAGATGCAGAGGACAGAGGCATGGTTCCAGGGGGAGCATATTTATCAATACAAAATAAATTATTTCAATGATAAATTTAATGGAGAAATTAGAAGTGGACCCAACCCTAAAATAAGGAAAGTTAGCCAAGTGACCTAGAAGGTGTTTTTAAGGAAGCTACTTGGAGAGTATAAATAAGAGGCAAGGCTCTCTCATTTGAAAAAAACTTGAGTATATTGAATATCTATATGTTTTTGAGGTAACCAAGGATATCTAAACCATAATTCTGAGTGAAGGTGAAGAAAAGAAGGCCGAAATGCAAGGAAGAATAAATTCTTTTGATGGTGCTCTCTAAGCCATGTTATTTACAGGTCATCTCACCATTTTCGCTATAACTTTTTTTCTATAATGATTCCGACCGTGAAATTTCTATTCAAGTGAGAAAACATATCCAAGTATCTATGGTAAAAAATTCACCTTGTGGGTCGTTGTATTGTGGGAGTTACACTTCGTGGAAAATAGGGTTTGTGGCCAGTCCTGAAACTAGTCAAAATCAGGTGTTTCGGGTAAAAACGTCATAACTTCTTCATAAAAGATCAAAATTAAATGAGACCAAATGTTTTGGTTAGTTTATAGTCTATTGTAGTCTTTGTAATAGGTTCATATCAATTCATCAAATATTTTGTGCGGGGCATGCTCTACAAGGTCTCTCTCTAGAATAAGCCAGAATTCAGCAAGGTATGTCATTTTTTCTATAACGCCTTTTATGAGAGGTTCCAAGTAGTGAAACTTGGAATAATTTCATAAAACACAATGAATAACATTGTTTATTTGTTTCAGATATTTATACATTACAGGTTCAAAGTTATGATTACTTCAAGTTAGGGTTGTTGACTAATCCAAAACTAGGCATGTGAGACTAAAGAAAAGTTTGATGAAAATGCTAGTCTCTTGTTTTTAACGTTAAGGAAGGTTTGCCGGAATGTGATCATATAAACTAGGTCTATTACAAAGCTACAAATCAGATTTGGATGATGAAATTGATGAGGGCTTTTGGTTGTGGTACATGCTGAGTACATGGTTGAGACAAGTAGTTGATGAGTTGGTGCACATACATGAGGTGTATAGTTGATGATGTTGGTACATATTGATGAGTCATAGTTGATGAGTAGTTGACACATGCTTGGTACATACTTGGTACATGGTTGGATGCACTTGTTTATAGTACAGGTTGGCGCATGGTTGATGCACTTGTTTATGGTATAGGTTGATTACAGGTTGAGGTACAGGTTGATGCATGGTTCATATTTATTGGTATAGGTTTACAGTGGTATATATCACAGGGATAGTGTGACAGTGGTTCCATCATTCTACTTCTACTTCAGGGTGGCAGGACGAGGCAAGTATAGGTGGTTGTAGCCACCTTCCGGTTGTAGCCGGAGAACATTGGGTGTTGTAGCCTCCTTCTGGTTGTAGCCAGAGAATTGGAGAGTTGGAGATTCCCTCAGGTTGTAGCCTGAGAAACTAGGGGGTTGGAGCCTCCTTCCAGTTGCAGCTAGAAAACAAAGGAAGTTGGTGCTTCTAAACTATGTAATTCTTCAAGACATATAAGAAAACACATTCTGTGGTTTTCTCCTGATTTGGGTTTCCACGTAAAACACTGGTGTACTGTGTATGTGTGTGATTGTTTATTTCTTACTTCTCATTATTGGATAATAATTATACATTGATATAGCATTTGAAGAAAAAGGATTATAATTATGCTATTACTGATTCACCCCCCCCCCCCTNAACATGATTTCCATAACTAAATAAAATATAGTAGAGCATATGCCTCACATTCTAGTTGGGTTTTTTCTTGTATTGGGTTTCCCAGGAAACTTATTGTGTTCAATTGTTTGGATGGTGTGTATGTTTGTTTCTCATTTATTTAATTCTCATAGATTCATTTATTTCATAAATTCAAGCAAAGATAATAATTAACTAATATGGGATATGAAGAAACATACTACAAAAATCTAAGATTTCAAAATATTTTAAGATCTATTGAGAGAAATTGATCCAATGGAATACCCACAACATTTTCAGATCATATTGGTGTTAGATCAGTTTTCTTTGGGATATTTGTGGAAAGTTGCAGGATCAAGGAATTGGATTAAAAAGTAAATCACAGAAACCTATAAATGGTGGATGAGTCTATTAAATACAACCCTTCAGATCCATTATAAGAGAGATTTGAAAGTATAGAAGAGAAATTCATTTACATGTCTCTCTATATGTCCCTCCTCATGGTGGATCTAGTAAGAAATCTTAGACATTTTAGGGAGGTTGGAAGCTCTAACTTAGAGATAAAATCAGAGGGGAAATCAGTAGTTAATGAAGACCTAGAAAATGAGACAATGAAAGAGTCGAAGAAAGAACAACCAATTTCGGTGCCATTACACCTTCACAGTCTTTAGTTAAAATGGAAGAAAAAGTGGATATCATGCCATACCAAGGTGATATAGATGCATTAAATTTGAATCACTGTTTGGAGCAGATGAAGTGAAGAAATAGTTGCAAAAAATCCTCGAGAAAGGAGTAATTTGACTATGAAACTCACCTTGTGTGTCAACTATTGTTATAGTACCTAATAAGGATTGGACTTGGTGAATGTATATTGACTATAAATATTTTATCAAGATTACACTCAAGAATTGGTACCCTTTTCCTACGACTAATGATTTTTTAGAACTATTTTTGCATGCCAAGTACTTCACCAAGTTGGATCTCAAATCAGGATACCACTAGGTATTCATCAAAGGAGAAGACACATGTAAGACTACTTTCAAGATAAGGCAAGGTTTGCATGAATAATTTATTATGCATTTGATTTATGTAATGCACCATCTACATTTATGATATTGATGAATGATGTATTATGCCCATATTTATATTCATTTGTTATCATGTATTTGGATGATATATTTATTTATAGATCTACCTAGGAGGAGAACATCTCACATCTTATGCAGGTGTTAGATACTATGAAAATTCACCAATTGGTAGTAAACCTAAATAAATGTGAATTTTCTCAGTAGTTATTAGTGTATTTGGGATATGTGATAGGTGGAGTGGATCTTAAGATAGATACAACAAAGATGGAGGGAATCATAAAGTGGATAGTTACTACTAATTTCAGTGAATTTAGGATTTTTTTTGGGGAAACATAGTACCTACAAAAGTTCATAGCATACTTTTCAATGGTATTTGAACCAGTCCATGCCATAAGAACAAGTGGTAATAGTTTCCAGTGGGGAAATAATTAGAAGAAATATTTCAAATAGAGGAAACAAAATATAAGTAAAGAACAACTTCTCACATTACCTAACTTGTATAATCCCTTCAAAGTGGAGACAGATGCAAGTGGGTATGTTATGGTAGCAGTTTTGATGCAAGGAGGTAAGCTAGTATGATATCATTCCAAGATGTTTCATGGGGGAGTATCAAACTACCGTACCTATGATAAGAAACTATTTTCCCTAGTTCAAGATATTAATAAGTGGAAGCACTATTGGATGGGAAAGGAAACCATTATCCACACATATCACTAAACACTGGCATATTTTCAAGACTAGAGTAAGCTCTAACAAACCAAACATTACAACTAGATGAGGTTTTTGTAGCCATTTCATCTAGTCATCAATAATAATAAGGGTAGAACTAATAAGTTGGTGGAAATTGTTTCAAGGCCACCAACATCCAGGATTACATATTTGGGAACTCTTATGCGCATGGAGCCTTTTATCGATGATCCATACAAAGAGGCATACAACGAAGATGAGGACTTAAAAGAGGTGTTTCAAAAACTACAGGGCCAAATTCATGTAGAAGAAGGTGATGAAAAGGATGATTATCATGTCCATAATGGTTTTATCTACCATATAAATAAGATTATTTTCCTAAACGTAAAATATTAGAGCTTTCCAAAGAGGCTTATACATCCAAGGTTGTAGGACATTTTGGTGTTTGGAAGACGGTTTCTAACTTACAAAGGTATCTGTACTGGCCCATAATACAAGAATATATAGGATGGTATATTATAGGATGCATGCTTTGTTGTACCAACAATCCTATTATTTTTTTATGGGTCTGAAATACTCCCTTTGTAAACAATAGGGGTTACCCCTCATAAGAAGTACCAGCTAGACCTCTCATTGTTTGGAATAGGGAACCCATTCAGATTCTAGCCTGACAACCGTTGTTGGTTTGATTTTATCGGTTGAGTCTTGGTCAACCAATGAGGATGAATTATGGGTGGTTATGCAAACAAAATATGTATATGAATACTATGTAAATGCATGTCTAATGTATTTCTAATATATCATATCCTATCTAGGAGAGAGTATTCATATATTACTACACATTTGAAAGTATAGAATTAAAATATTAACTAAGTGAGAGTTCATATGTTCTTCCCCGAGTTTGGTTCTTGGTTCCTCTTCCCTTAATTGAGACGTCATATTCTCTGGGGATGTTAACAAGTTGTCATATATTAATCCCAAAATATTTATATAATATGTAAGTAATCTCACAAATCATATAACTAAAAAGTTGTATATCTCAAAATGACCTTTCCAATGGTATAAAAAATGTGAAAAATGAACACCTTAGTAAAACGTTATGGCCAATTAATGAAATGTAGTTTTGTGGGTTTTGGAGGATTTAATGGGAACTCCTTCGAAATTTCAAAGGCGTTGAGGGGAAATCCTTCAAAATTTCAAAGGAGTTGATGGGAACTCCTTCAGAATTTCATAGGAGTTAATTGGAACTCCTCAAAATTGATTCAGAGGAGTTGATGGGAACTCCTCCAAATCAATTCAGAGAATTTAATGAGAACTCCTTCGAATTTATTCATAGGAGTTGATTGGAATTCCTTTGAATCAATTCAGAGGAGTTAATGGGAACTCCTTAGAATTGTTTTGGAGGATTTTATGGGAACTTCTTCGAATTGATTCCAAGGAGCTTGTGGGAACTTTCATAGGAATTTTTGGGAACTCCTCTGGTATGAATCATGTCTCATCAAAGAAACTCCTTCTTCATGGTAAAAAAAAATCGAAAACATTCTAAGTGTCCTTTTACTAGTCAGAAACAACAAAATCTTGAGTATGAAAAACCATAACCTTCTCATATATTGTTCGATTGAGGTGTCATTTTTTGCAACATAGAGAGCACAAGGAGGGGATTCTAGTGAGAGACCTTAAAAACTAATTTAAGTATTTGAGTAGACTCATGTTTAACGAAATTCATGGTTAACGATGATTTCTTGATTGGAAACCCTTGGAGATATTGTTGGCACTTCTAGACCTTGAATTTTGATTACGTTAGTTGCATTAGAATTGTAATAATGTAATTTGTATAGTCGACTTGCTTTTGTGGTGAATGTATATTTTAACCTTGTACAATATTTTACTGCAAACAAATTTTCAATAAAAGAACAGAAAAGATACAATGGAAAATAAACACATTACACAGAGATTTTTCCCCTGGAAACCCAACCCAAGAAAACCATCATATTCTATATTCATTCATAGTAATACATTGTTTACAATACAATATACATATAGGAGCCAACGACATCCGAAATCCTAACCCAATGACCTAGATTAGTCAAGAACCCTAATTCCTTAACCCGAAATAGAAAAACATCAGAAAACACCATGTGCTGAAAAACCACCCAACAATGGACACAAAAATCGAGGTGACATGAAAAATGAGGTAAAAATGAGACACATTTCCCGAGGTAACTTAGAATATAGTAGAGCTAGTCATCCAAATAATATAACACACACCCAACATTCTCCCATTTGTTGTTTTCTTTGCATACAGGGGGTTACAGGATTACATAGTCAACAATCCAGGGTAGTAATTCCCATGGATCTTCTACACCAAGATAACTTCTTAGTGCTCACAGATTTTTTAAAAAAGTTAACAACATTCTTCAAAGTGTCCACCTTCATCAACAACACTTTCTTTTATTCAACCATGTCTCTCACAAAGTGATATTGAATATCAAAGTGCTTTGTGTTTGAATGATAAGCCGATTTCCTCACCAAACGAATTGCACTTTGACTGTCACAATCTATCCTTACATCTTGTTGTACCAAACTAATACCTTAAGACAACCTTTGTAACCATACTTAATCCTTATTTGCATGAGTGGTTGCCATGTATTTATCTTTTATAGTTGAAAGTGTCACTATAACTTATCTTTTGCTCATCCAACTAATTTTTCCTCCAAACAAGTTAAACACATACCCGCTTGTAGATATCCTATGATCCATATTTCCAACCCAGTTTCCATCCACAAAGCTATGTATTTCCAACACTTTGTCCAATCCTTGTCTTCTTTGGTAGAAATATCCATAGCTAGCAATTCCACGCAAATACCTGAAAACCATTTTTACTGTTTTCCAATGCTCCTTCCCTAGTTTTGACATTTACCTTCTAAAAACTCCCACTGCATGTGCAATGTCCAGTCTAGTATAGACCATTGCATACATCAAACTTCCAACTGCACTTGCATATGGAAAATGAGACATGTCCTCCTCCTCTTCCTATGTCTTGGGACACTGATCCACAGATAAATTTACATTAACAAGAATAGGGACCTTGATCGGTTTACATTCTTGCATATTAAACCTCTGCAATATTGTCTCGACATATTTTCTCTGATTTAACCAGAGTTTCCACTTTTTCCGATCTATTTTAATTTCCAAGCCCAAAATTAAATTTAAAGGACAACTGGGTTTTCACATCCTGGATAATCTCCTTGTTGTTTTCTATAAGAAACATCTCATCCACATACAATACCAAATAAATAAAATGATCACCAATTTATTTAAAATACAAACAATGATCCTCTTTTCTTCTTGTCAATCCAAGTTCTAGCATATAAATATAAAAAAAATTATACCACGTCCTTGGGGATTGTTTTAAACCATATGGGGAATTTTTCAGCTTGCATACTAGTTCCTTCTTTCCCTTCACTGCAAAGCCTTCTAGATGCTTCATATAGATTTCTTATTCCATATCCCCATGTAGGAATGTTGCCTTCACATCCATCTTTTCTACTTCAAAATCAAATGCAGCAGCAACAAATAAGAGAAATATTATAGAAGTTAACTTGAAAACAAGAGAAACAATATCACCAAAATCAATTCCCTCAACCTGGGAATAACCCTTCTCTACTAACCTAGATTTTTATTTCTCCATTTGTCCTTCTTCATTCAGCTTCTTTTTAAATACTCATTTTCTACCAGTGGGATTTCTTCCACTCGAAAACTACACTAGATCCCAAGCCACATTCATATGCAAGGATGCCATTTCTTCATCCATTGCATTTTTCCAGAGGTTTCCATCCTCTGAATCCACTTCCTCCTCATAGTTATAGGATCATCATCAGTAATAGACAAAGAAAAATTTGAACATAAATAAGATGGATTATACCTTTCCGGTAGCCTTTTTTCTCAAACCGATCTCGTCAATACTAGAGTATGAGGATCTTATTATTTTGATTCATGTTCTTCTGTAGAGTCTGATTCATCATCCTTTAAATCAAACTCTATTTTCTCTAGTTCTTCCTTACTTGGTAGGACTTCATGTTTAACAACATCCTTCATTTCTCTAAATACTGCATCTTAGATATACACAACCTTCTTAGTTTCTGGATTCCAAAGATTATAAACTTTGAGACCATCTTTATACCCAATAAAGATACAATTTTCATCCTTGTTATCTATCTTACTCCTATTTTCCTTTGGAACATGAACATAGTCCTCACAACAAAATAACTTATTATGTGTGAGAGAAGGTTTCTTACGATTCCATACATCATGTGGAGTCTTGTCATCTAGTGTTGATGAGGGTGATCTGTTGACCAGGTAACATGCAATACCCACTGTCTCTACCCATAATTATTTCCCAAACCCAACACCACTAAGCATGCACCTTGATTTTTCCATGAACGTCATGTTCATCCTTTTTGCAACTACATTCTACTAAGGTGTATATGGATTATTATTGTTCCTTTCTATACCACACTTCTTACACAATTATTCAAATTCATTCTCACAAAACTCTCCGCCATTATCTGTCCTCAACACCTTAATTTGTTTCTCTGTTTTATTCTGAACAAGAGCCTTAAACTCTTTAAACCTGTCAAAGAATTCATATTTCTTCTTGAGGAATTATATCCAAGTATTCCTCGAGAATTCATCTATAAATAAGACATAACACACATATTTTCCCAATGATGGAATTGACACATGTCCAAACACAACACTATTAACTAGTTGTAAAATTCCTTCTGCCCTCATTGCACCATAGGGGAATTTTACCCGATTTTGATTCCCATATACACAATTTTTACATAAATCAAAATCTAGAGAGAAATTATACATACCTTCAATCATACCTTAATCGTGTAGTAGTCGAAGACCCTTCTCTCTGATATGCCCAAGTATTTGATTCCACGGCATAACCTTTTCTCCAGAGAATGTAGGAATTTTTTATTCTTCAAATCCAATATCAGGAACGATGGAACTATTACACCCATCACTAATGGTTCTTAGTTGTATCTTATACAAAGTTACAAATCGAACTTCCTTTAGTAGCACCATTGATCCTCGAACCATCTTGCATGTTTCCTTTCAAAATATTGTTTTTACCCCTGTATTGTCCATTTTTCATATAGAAATCAAATTTTTGGCCAATCCTGCGATGTGCAGAATAGTAGGTAGTTTTCTAATCCTTCCATCTATGAGCCTCAACTTGAATTTTATTTCACCTATGATTTTAGTTTTCGAGTCATCGCCTAGGAAAAAATTACCTTAAGCACACCTTTCATATTAACAGAACCACTCCGTGTGGGGAGTCATATGAAAGGATGCACTTGAGTCAACCAACCATGCCTCATAATCTGCATGTGTCCTTGCAAAAGCTAAGTACACACCCCCTCCTTCTTTCATGGAGGCCAATTCTTTTGTAGAAGGAGATTCTTCATATCCATTTTTTTTTCTCAACTTTGGATCTACACTGCTTCTTGTAGTGCCCTTTTTTTCCACATTTCCAACATAGATTTACAAAATTCTGGGATACTTAGATATTCCCTTAGACTTAGATATCCCACTTGAGCATCCTCTTGCAAATAATTCATCTTTTCCCTATCCTTCCATGTTCTTTTGTCTCATCTCCTCTGACAACAAGGATGAGAGCAATTCATCAAACGTCAAGGTAGTTTTATTACTACCTATGGCCACAACCAGACTATCCCAAGAGTCTGGTAAAGAACAGAGTAAAATGATACACTTATCTTCATCTTCAATTTTAATATCAACATATACTAACTTACTTACAATAGTATTGAAGGCATTCAAATTCTTTTCCACCGAGTCTCCATCTGTCATCCTTAGTTTATACAACTTATTTCTCAGGAATTTACTAGGGACTTAGACTGATACAACTTTCCCAACTTATCCCATAAATATTTGGTTGTAGCTTCCACACATTGAGTAATAATGAATCTAAGGGACACAGTCAGATTATTCTCTTTGCCTTTCGATCCAAATTTTTCCAGTCATCTACTAATGTTCCTATAGGTGTAGTACTTGGATCCACCATGATCCACTGATCTCTTTCCACCAATAGATCTTCCATATTGAGCTTCCATAGTTCAAAACATTATCCATTAAACTTATCAATCTCCATTTTCAAACTTCTCACCATTTATTTTCACCTAAAAAAAATAAATACCACAAATATCCCACTATAACAAGGCTTATCAGAGTCTCAAGCCAAAACCTAGACCAGAAAGGTGTCCCCCTGAATATAACAAAGCTATGATACTGAATGTATATTTTAACCTTGTACAATATTTTACTGCAAATGTATTTTCAATAAAAGAACAAAAAATATACAATGGAAAATACACACATTACACAAATATTTTTTCCCTGGAAACCCAAACCAAGAAAACCAACATATTCTATATTCATTCATAGTGATACATTTTTTACAATACAATATACATATAGGAGTCAGCGACATCCAAAATCCTAACCCAATGACCTAGATTAGGCAAAACCCCTAATTCCTTAACCAGAAATAGAAAACCATTGGCAAAAACATTTGCCAAAAAACTTCCCAACAATGGACATGAAAATCAAGGCGACATGAAAATCGAGTAAAAATGAGACACGTTTCTCAAGGAAAAAAATTGTCTTGGGGGTGCTTCCCCCTCAAACTCCTATGATCTCCCAATGCAACGTAGCATACACTAGAGCTATTTGTGCAAAGAATATAACACATACCCAACAGTGAAAAATACACTTTGAAAAATGCCAAAAATCACACTCAAAGGATTTTTTTAATGGAAGTATGCGTCTTTTTCTTGTATTTTATTTTCCTGAATCCAGTTCCATCAGTTCATGTTTCATCTATGTTATATAGGATTTTAATTCATACATTGAATATGGTGTAATGTGCCAATAACATAGAAATATAAATCCATGAAAAAATCCAACTAACGTTCAAAGCACTTGACATTATTTAGGAGTTGGGAGTACCAATTTTCTTCTAAGATGTGTTTTAGAGATAAAACAAGACCTACACATGTTGAAGTTAACTCATCTGATGATATATGACATTCTCATTCTCATCTTTAGTCATAAAATCAAGAAGGCACAAAACATGCATGATGGTATGGTAGGTGTAATGAACATTGTTGGTGACACAAACATGCTTAATTATGAATGAAACATAATGTATATTAAACAAGAAAATATACCAGTCATTAGTTATCCAGTCATCCATGGAATGTCTCATCATTGGACATGATAGGATATTGACTAATGGGTGCAATGATAAGGACCTGAGTTGGAGAAGAAATAAGAGAGGCTTCAATCATGAAGAATCCCTGCAAATGGTAAAGTACAAAGAGTGGGAAAAGAGGTTTTAGATTTTCCATTTTCACAAGAGAGAATGGAAGGGTTTTCAGTAGAAAATTTTAGAAAGGGGGACACAATTTCTTCTCCTAGGGAAAAGATAAGAGAATAAATTTTGGAGGGTGTTATGTGGTCACAAAAAATGGAGACACATTGGGTGAAGCCATAATCTTTGCTAGTATTCCCTCTTAGGAAATGAATAAAACTTCCACGCTAAACATATAATAATATAGTAATAAATATTTATTTCAAAGGTAAATGACAAAGAAAAAACACATTACATAGAGATTTTACCCTGGAAACCCAAATTGGGAAAACTAGCATTCCTTGAGCATTCTTTTGTCTTGTTGTCTTATTCATTCTTAATAAAAGGATACATGTATAACCTTGGTCCACACTTAAGACAAAATCGACATCATACCTTCTTTCTTTACACAAGAACAACCCTATAACAAATTCGAATAACATCTACATGAACAATGACCTCTAGAGTTATTGATTGACAATTAGTCATTCATCATCTTTTAGAGCATTACAACACACATTTTTTAATGGATTTATAGTAGGAAAAACCATTTACAAAAGGCACCCAAAAATGGTTACAGATCCATGCATATTATTAGCTAAAACTACCATGAATCTTGTGATTATGTTACAGTCGACTACCAAGTTGGATTACTAGTCGAATACTAGTTGGCCTTCATTCGGTCTTCAGTCAGTTGTCACAGAATGACCTGTCAACCTCTTTTCGGTTGACCTCTTTGACTTATACTTTACCCAGTCGAATAACCTCGACATTTTAACTCATCTTTACCTAGTCGAACAACCTCGACCTTCTATTTGGTTTCAATTACTTAGACTTCGACTATCAATCAATCCACCTCGATTAGACTTTCACTACAAAGAATATAGAAATCCAACATTCTCCCACTTGTTGTTTTCTTTGCTGAAACTGAGACACCTGTGAACTCTCATTCACAGACCCAGGGAAACAATGTATATTTTAACCTTGTACAAATATTTACTGCAAACATATTTTCAGTAAAATAACAGAAAATATACAATGACAAATACACACATTACAAAGAGATTTTTCCCCTGGAAACCCAAATCGAGAAAACTAGCATATTATATATTCATTCATGGTAATACATTGTTTACAATACAATATACAGATAGGATCCATCGACATCTAAAACCCTAACTCAATGACTTGGATTAGTCAAAAACCCTAATTCATTAACCTGAAATAGAAAACCATCGGCAAAACCCATGTGCCAAAAAAACACCCAACAATGGACATGAAAATTGAGGTGACACAAAAAATGAGGAAACAATGCGACACATTTCCCCAGGTAAAAATAAATTCTCAGGGGCTATCGCACCCCTCCAATCCCTGAATGGGGGGCCTGTCATCCCCCCCTCAACCCCCCCAGCACACCCGATGCAAAGTAGAAAACACTAAAACTAGTCATGCAAAGAATACAACACATACCCACTATTCTCCCACTTGTTGTTTTCTTTGCATATAGAGGGTTACAAGGTTACATAGTCAAGAATCCGGGGCATCAATTCCCATAGATCCTCTACACCAAGAGAAATTTTCATTGCTCACAGATTTTTTTAATGAATTTGCAATATTCTTCAAAGTGTCCACCTTCATCAACAACACTTTATTTTCTTCAACCATGTCTCTCACAAAGTGATATTGAATATCCATATGATTTTTATTTGAATGATAATTCAGGTTCTTAGCCAGAAAAATTACACTCTGGCTGTCACAATCTATCCTTTCAACTTGTTTTACCAACCCAATACTTAAACATAATATTTATAACCATACTACTTCCTTGCTTACATGAGTGTCTACAATGTATTCAACTTTTGTAGTTGAAAGTGCCACTATATCCTGTATTTTGCTCATCCAACTGATTTCTCCTTCAAACAGTTTAAACACATATTGTCTTGTAGATCTCCGACGATCCATATCTCTAACCAACTTTGTATCCACAAAGACATGTATGCCCAACACTCTATCCAATACTAGTCTTCCTTGGTAGCACAATCCATAGCTAGTAGTGCCACGTAAATACCTGAAAAACCCTTTTTATTGTTGTCCAATGATCCTTCCCTGTTTTGACATATACATGGTCAAAAATCCCACTACATGTACAATGTCTGGTCTAGTATAGACCATTGTATAGATCAAACTTCCAACTACACTCACATGTGGAACATGACACATGTCCTCCTCCTCCTCTTCTTGTGTCTTGAGACACTAATCCTATGATAACTTTAAACCAACAAGAATAGGGACCTTGACCGGTTTACATTCCTTCATATTAAACCTCTGCAATATTGTCTCGACATATATTCTCTATTTAACCACAATTTCCTCTTTTTTCGATCTCTCTCTTCTTCTTTTTTGTACCGATGGAATTGACAACTTGGGAAGTTCTCGTACTTGAGTGAAATAGGATTGATTCCCTTCTGCTACCACTATAACCTCCAGGTGTGTCCAGTGTCCACACATCCCACAAGAATGGGGCATGGGTAAATCAGGGTGAGAATCAAAATTGAGACCTCCTTTACATATTTCCTTCCATTAACATGGCACTTGCCAGTTGGTCTAAACCCTAGTTAGATTTTTTTGATCTCTTTTAATTTCCATACCCAAAATGAAATTTGTAGCACCAAGATCCTTAATGTCAAATTTAGAGCACAATTGAGTTTTCACATCCTAGATAATCTCCTTGTTGTTTCTTATCAGTAACATGTCATCCACATACAAAACCAAATAAATTAAATGATCACCAATTAATTTAAAATAGACAAAGTGATCCTCTTTGCTTCTTCTGAAGCCAAGTCCCATCATACAAGTATCAAATTTTTGATACCACATCCTTGGTGATTGTTTTAAAATATACATGGAATTTTTCAGCTTGTATACCAGCTCCTTCTTTCCCTTCACAACAAATCCTTCTAGCTGCTTCATATAGATTTCTTCTTCAATATCCCCATGTAGGAATGTTTTCTTCACATCCATATGTTGCACTTCAAAATCAAATGCAATAGAAGAAAATAACATAAATATTATATAAGTTAACTTGGAAATAGGTGAAAAAATCTCACCAAAATCAATTCCCTCAACCTAGGAATCACCCTTTGCTACTAATCGAGCTTTGTATTTCTCCACTTTTCCTTCTGCATTCATCTTGTTTTTAAATACCCATTTTATGCCAATGTGATTTCTTCTAGTTGGAAACTCCACTAGATCCCGAGCCTCATTCTTATCCAAGGATTCCATTTCTTCATCCATTGCCTTTTTCCATAGTTTTCCATCCTCTGAATCCACTGCTTCCCTAAAAATTCTAGGATCATCATCAATAAAAGACAAAGCAAAAATTGAATGGAAATCAGATGGAGTATACCTTTCCAGTAACCTTGTTTCTCGAACCAATCTCCTCAATACTGGAGTATGATGATCTTCTTATTTTGATTCATGTTCTTCTGTAGAGTGTGATTCATCATCCTTTAAATCAAACTCTATTTTCTTTGGTTCTTCCTTACTTGGTAGGACTCCATGTTTAACAAAATCCTTCATTTCTCTAAATACCACATCTCATCTATACACAACCTTATTAGTTTTTGGGTTCCAAATATTATAACCTTTGATACCATATTTTTACCCAATAAAATTACACTTTTCAACCTTCTTATCTATCTTACTCATGTTTTCCTTTGGAACATGAACATAGGCCTCACGACCAAATACCTTGAGATGTGTGAGAAAAGGTTTCTTACCAGTCCATAGCTCTTGTGGAGTCTTTTCATCCAGGGATGATGAGGGTGATATGTTGACCATGTAACGTACACTACCCACTTCCTTTTCCTAGAATTATTCCCTAACCCGACACCACTGAGCATGCACCTTTCTTTTTCCATCAGCGTCATGTTCATCCTTTTTGCAACTCCATTCTGTTGAGGAGCATATGGAGTAGTATTCTACCTTGATATAACACACTTCTTACATAATTCTTCAAATTCATTACTGCATAACTCTCCGCCATTATCTGTCCTCAACACCTTAATTCTTTTCTTTGTTTGATTTTCAACTAGAGCCTTAAACTCTTTAAACATGTCAAATATTTCATATTTTTTCATGAGGAAATATATCCAAGTATTCCTCGAGAATTCATCTATAAATGAGACATAGTACATAGATTTTCCCAATGATGGAACTGACTTAGGTCCAAACACATCATTGTGAACTAGCTGTAAAATTCCTTCTGCCCTTGTTGCACTAGAGGGGAATCTTACCCGATTCGTATTCCCATATACACAATGTTCACATAAATAAAAATCCAGAGAACAATTGTACATACCTTCAACCATACCTTTACCATGCAGTAGTCAAATACCCTGCTCTCTGATATTCCCCAGTCTTTGATGCCGCAACATAACCTTTTCTACAGAGACTGTAGAATTTATTTATTCTTCAACACCAATATCAAGAATAATGGAACTATTACACTCATCACTAATAGTGTTTCCTTGTATTTTATACAGTTTTCCAAACTAAACTCCCTTCAGTAGCACCATTTCCCCTCGAACCATTCTGCAAGTTTCCTTTTCCAATAATCTTTTTACCCTTGCATCGTCCATTTTTCTTACAAAAATAAAACTTCTTGCAAATCCTGAGATGTGCAGAACACCAGGTAGTTTTCTAATCCTACCATATATGATCCTAAACTTAAATTTTCCTTGACCTATGATTTTGGTTGTTGATTCATCACCTAGGAAAAAATTACCCCCATTATACCTTTCATATTCATAGAACCAGTCCCTATGGGGATTCATATGAAACGATGCACCTGAGTCAACCAACCATGCCTCATGATATGCATGTGTGCTTGAAGAAGCCAAGTACACATCCCTGCCTTCTTCCTTGGAGGTTTTTTCTTCTTTAGAAGGAGATTCTTCAGATCCCTTCTTTTTCTCAAATTTGGATCTACACTACTTTTTGTAGTGCCCTTGTTTTCCACATCTCCATCATACCTTTACAAACTTTCTGGGAGACTTAGATCTTCCCTTAGACTTAGATATTCCCTTAGACTTAGATCTCCCACTTGAGGACTTAGATCTATTTATTTCTTGCGAGATTCCTCTTGCAAATAATGCATCTGTGCTCTGACCTTCCATGTTATTCTATGTCATATCCTTCGACAACAAGGATGAAACCACTTCATAAATATTCAAGGAAGTTGCATTACTACCTATGGCCACAACCAGACTATCCCATGATTTTGGTAAAGAGTACACTAAATTGATACACTTATCTTTATCTAAAATTTTAATCTCAACAGATACTAACTGACTTACCACAGTATTGAAGGAATTCAAATGCTCTGCCACTGTGTCTCCATCTCTCATCCTCAGGTTATACAACTTATTTCTCATGAATAGTTTATTTACTAGGGACTTAGACTGATACAAATTACCCAACTCATCCCATACATGTTTGGTTGTAGCTTCCTCTGACACATTCAGTAATATTGAATCTGAGAGACACAATCGTATTGTGCTCTTCCCCTTCTGATCCAACTTTTCGAGTCAGTTGGTAAAGTTCTTGTAGGTGAAGTACCAGGATCCACCGTGATCCATTGATCTTTGTCCACCAACATATTTTCAAATTGAGGTTCCACAACTCAAACATTTTACCATTAAATTTCGTGATCTCCATCTTCGAATTGCTCACCATTTATTTTTACCTGAAAAATTAATACGAGAGATCTCCCACTATAACAAGGATTATCAGAGTCCTGAGCCAAACCCCTGACCAAAAAGGCATCCCCCTGAAGCCAATAATTTCTCTGATACTCAATGTAGATTTTAACCTTCTCAATCATTTACTGCAAATATATTTTTAGTAAAAGAACATAAAGTATACAATGGAAATTACACACATTACAAAGAGATTTTTCCCCTAGAAACCCAAACCGGGAAAACCAACATATTCTATATTCATTCATGGTGATATATTGTTTACAATACAATATACATATAGGAGACAACAACATCCAAAACCCTAACCCAATGACCTAGATTAGTCAACAACCCTAATTCCTTAACTAGAAATAGAAAACCATCGATAAAAACCATGTGCTGAAAAACCTCCCAACAATGGACACGAAAATTGAGGAAACAAGAAAAATGAGGAAAACATGTGACATGTTTCCCAAGGAAAATAATACTCGGGGGCACTGCCAGAGAACCCCCGAAGGGGGGCCTGGATCCCCCCCCTCAAAACTACCCATGCGCCTAGTCCAACGTAGCAGACACTAGGGATAGTCGTGCAAAGAATATAACACATACCCAATAAACAATGCTCATTGCCTCACCACACCAAGAGAAATTCACAACACTCACAAACTTTCTCAAAGACTCTGTGTCTAATTTCTCAAGCATCACCTTGTTTCTTTCCACCATGTCTCTCACTAAATGGTATTGCACATCAATTTTCTTAGTAATATAACGATAAGATGAGTTATTTTCCAAAGATATTTCACTTTGACTATCACAACTTATCTTCATATCTTTTCTCTCAAACCCGATTCATGAACACAACCTTTGAAACCATACTACTTATTTGTTTCCATGATTGGCTGCCATGTATTCAACTTATATTGTTGACAAGGCTACAACCTCTTGTTGCTTACTCATATAGCCTATTTCTCCATCGAACATCTTGAACACATATCCATTGGTCAACCTTCATCAATCCAAATCTCCAGTCTAATCAACATCGACAAATCCATGTACATTTAATTCATTGTCACCTCTAGTTTTTCCTTCATAGCATATAGCATAATATTTTGTGCCACAAAAACACGTGAATACTCTCTTAAAAACAATACATTTCTCCTTCCCATGTGTCGAAATGAATCTTCTCAACACTCCCATTGCATGGGAAATGTTTGGTCGAGTGCATACCATCACATACATTAGACTGTCAACAACACTTTCATAGGGAACATGTGCCATGCAATTTATTTCCTCATGTGTCCTTGGAAATTGTTCAATAGTTATCCTTTCTCCCACAGGAATTGGCACCTTCATAGGTTTGCAATCCTGCATGTTGAAATGTTTGAAGATTGTTTCAATATACATCATCTGGTTCAACCAAATATTTCTAGCTTCTTGATATCTCTTGATCTCCATTCCTAGAGTGAATTTCACTACACTAAAAACCTTCATGGTTGACTTGGAGGATAGCTACTTATTCACCTCTTTATTGCGTTCATTTTGTTTCCAATCAGCAACATGTCGTCAACATACAATGCTACATATATTAAACACCCACCTTATTCTTTGGAATATATGCAATGATCAACTTTGGTTCTCAAAAATCCCAAACCAAGGATGTATGTGTCAAACGTTTGGTACCACATCCTTGATGTTTTCTTTAGACCATAAATGGATCTTTTCAGTTTTCATACCAAATATTTCTTTCCCTTTACTACAAATCCTTCAGGTTGTTTCATGTATATTTCTTCTTCTAGGTCCCCTTGTATGAACATTGCCTTCACATCCATGTATTCTATTTCTACATCAAATTTTGTAGCCAGAGACATTAATACTCTAATGGACGTTAATTTTTAAATAGGTGAAAAAATATCACCAAAGTCGACTCCTTCGACTTGGGAACATCCTTTCGCTACCGGTCAAGCTTTGAATTTCTCGAATTAACCTCTTGCATTCATCTTCTTATTAAATGCCAATTTTCTAATGACAATATTTCTTCCACTAGGTAATCTGAATAAGTCCCATGTCTCATTCGTCTGCAAGGATTCCATCTCTTTGACCATGGTTTCCTTCCATATTTTTCCCTCTACTGAGTCGACTACCTCCCCGAATGACTTAGGCTCATCGTTGGTGGAGGTTAACACGAATGAAAAAAGTAGGGAATATTATACCTTTTGATTGTTTTTCGTATTCGTTCTAACCTCCTTAAAACAAGGTTTAGTTGTTCCACCTCTTATTATAATTCATTTGACTCATCTGAATCATATTCTTCGTTCCTCAGTTCAAACCACACATTCTTTGGATTATTCTTGGACTGAACGATTTCTTCATTATCGTACTTAGTTACAACTTCTCTAAAGTCCACATCTCGACTGCACAGTAGTTTCCTTGATGTAGGATCCCAGAGCTTATATCCTTTCATTCCTTCTTTGTATCCAATGAAAATACACTTGACTACCTTCTTGTCCATCTTGCTCCTCTTTTCCTTGGGAACATGCACAAATGCATCACATCCAAATACTTTGAGATGTGAAACCAAAGGCTTCCTACATGAACATATCTCATGTGGAGATGGGTCAACTAGTCTTGACAAAGGATATATATTTAAGAGTTATCTTGCAGTGTCAACTCCCTCCACCTAGAATTCTTGTGTGATCCCAACAACACTGATCATGCTCCTTTCCTTGTCCATGAATGTTCTGTTCATTCTCTCAACAATTCCATTTTATTGTGGAGTATATGGTTGGTATTTTTTGATGCTATTCCACACTCCTTTCATAACTGATCAAATTCCTTTCCACATAATTCACCACCATTTTAAGTCCTCAACACCTTAATCTTCTTATCTGTCTGGTTTTCTACAAGAGATTTAAACTTTTTGAATTTATCGAAAACCTATGATTTCTTCCTCAGGAAATATTTCCATGTATTCCTCAAGAAATAATCTATGAAGGAGACATAATAGAGGGATCCAAGAAGTGAAGGAACTTAAACAGGGACAAACACATCATTATGAACCAACACTATAATCCTATTTTCCCTTGTCTCTTCAGATGGGAACCTCACTCGACTTTGTTTTCCATATATACAATGTTTACAAAAGTCGAATTCTAAATTGCATCAGTTCAATGTTAAATTTCATCAGTTCATGCACCATCTATGATGCATAGGATTTGAGTTCATCCATTGAAGCTGAGGTAATGTGTCAGTATCATAAAATTATAAATCTTCCAAAATAGACAACTGGCATCCAATGCACTTAGTACTGTCTAGGATATGAAAGGACCAAATTTTTTCCAAAGTGCATTTCAGAACCAACACAAGACCAATAGGTTTTTTGGTTAGCCCATATGATGCTAGGTGATTCTTTTGCAATGAATATTTATTCATGAATTCAAGAAATGAAAAGAAAACAAGCTAGTATGGCATGTGTTATTAAAGATACTGGAGACAGAACTTAGTACTGTCTAGGATATGAAAGGACCAAATTTTTTCCAAAGTGCATTTCAGAACCAACACAAGACCAACAGGTTTTTTGGTTAGCCCATATGATGCTAGGTGATGCTTTTACAATGAATATTTTCTCATGAATTTAAGAAATGAAAAGAAAACAAGCTAGTATGGCATGTGTTATTAAAGATACCGGGGACAGAATAAACTTAATTATGCTTGAAATATGAAGTGGATTAGGCACAGTAAGAAATCAATGACCAACGATCTAATTATATATGGAAAGGTTATATATTAGGAATTTAAGGATATTGACTGATGAGCGCAACAAGAAGGGATTTGAGCTGGGATGGGGATGAGATAGGCCTCAAGATGAAAGTGGTCTACATTGACCTGATCAACATTAGTGAGAGGGAGAGGATCATCCTTGATGAACTCGATGACGATGATGGGTTGACATCCTTTCACTGGTGAAATTTTGATAGGAGAGAGAAACTGGTCAAGGGGTAGCGCATCGAGGAAGAAGAGGTGAACCTTGTTGATAAGAAATGTAATTAATTTAAAGGAAGCGATGTTGTCGAAATGTGATGAGATGGTGCAAGTGAAATAAAGTTATTCGATGAAAGGTGTACGTGTGTGGTGCATGGATGGTAATGGTTCGAAAATTATTGATGTATCGATGTTGGTCAAGTGCACTTCATCGGTGATAAGAACATGTGAGTGAGATTTAGCAGAGGACGTTGGCACATAAGCCATGTTCAAAGGGAGCAGGCCTATGTATAGGCGAGGAAATCAATGGTTCGTCAATGAAATGGTGGAATAAGGATACATGTGTCAGTACTCCATGTATCAGTGCAAGATGAGGGAATCTTGTCGAAGTGTGGATCGACAGGTAGAGGTGACCTGAGAAGAAATTGGAAATTCTAAGGCAGGCAGAGTGAGAGGAAAATTTTGGGCGTAGTTATTTACATGAGAGAGAGAGTGAGGGGGCCCTAATAGGAATAATTTGAGGGGGGGGCAATTTATTATATTGGATAGATGCTAATACAAGAACATTGGGAGGTTGTTTGGACTACAACCTCTTTGGTGACACTAAATAACACCAAGGGATTATATTCTTATTGTTTTGTATGGGTTGAAGAGGAAGGTATCCAAATGATCAAACAAGTAAATGGGGAAGAGTTCAGATGATGTGTTGAGGCATTTTTTAGACCTTCCAACTCATCATGGTAGAATAGATTATCTTGATATGCAATATTCCAAAGTCAATGCATTGTGTAGATGTGGCCATGGGTATTGGTGCATTAGTTTATTTATTGGTAATTTTCAATGGAATTATGAAAATACTGGTATGGTAGATAATGCATGTGAAAGGAATGATAGTTCATTCAATTTAATATGAATAATATTTGTAAGTGATTGAATTTTTAGAGTAATATAATGTTGAAATCATGTCATGGGTTGATTGAAAATGTTGCAACGAGATGATAATGTGCATGAATACTGATAATCTATTTGGATGAATGAAAATTGACAAAATTTGAAGGTATAGTGGTCTTATATATGTAAATGGTGTAATCCCATAAGGAAGACCAATACCTATATATGAAAAATACAAACATTCTTAGAATGAATCTCATGCTAGGGAAATTGGATTTCCTATATGAAACTGATTTGGAAACTAATAAGTGAATTTTCTATGATAATACCTAATAAAAATTTTAAGTGTATGATACAAATGAGATGATGGCTATTGAAGCTAGAAATCTTATGAAGAAGTGTACTATTAGGACACTAGAACCCTATGATTTTCACAAGCTGTAGATTACTAGTGGATGTGTGGTAATGTTTTAGAACTCTCCTTGAATGTGAAATCCTTATCAAGATGAATTTCCCGAGGGATTGTGTAGCAACAAAGGGGATGCTTGATCCTGGAGAGTGAGTATAGAAATGAATAGGAAACTTAATAATGCATATGGAATGGTGGCTAGAATCACAAGGGTGTGTTAGAAAATAACAATGAGCCAAATTATTACCCATGATATCTTGTGAAATAGAAAAATTACCATACATATAAGTATCAAATTTTAATTACAAACTTATTTATGAATAAATCTTGTATTACAGAATTGAGAATTCTAGTGAATACGATAATTTTTATATGGTGAGGGTTATAACATGCATATTTTTTGGAAATATGTCTATAACAGAGATGACGCGGACTGTCAGGGTTGTCATTTATAGCAATATGTTGGTTATGGAGCATGCATAAGAGAACTGAAAAAAGAAGCTAGATGATGACAGAGCAATATTCAAGCGGAGTGATGAAGGGTAGTCGACCTGATAGGAAGATGGTCGAGGTCGAGCGAAAGAACTAGTCGTAGTCTAAGGAGGTCAATCGACGAAGAATGACAAAGGGAAGATCTAGTCAAAGTAGAGTTCGAGGTTGAGGTCAATCGAACGATGGTCATGGTCTCGGAGGTGCGGCAGGAATAGATCCAACGAGATTCGGAGTTCGGGGTAGTTGAGAGGAGCACAAGTGAAAAGAAGATCCGCTAAAGGCGAAGTGCGAGCCATTCGGGTTCGGGGTTTGTAGAACCGAGAAAGGGCACAAAAGGAACCAAATCCACAATTTGTGAATTCTGATTTATATGGGCGCAAAGGATCGCGAAATGCGATTGCGAATGGAAAAGAAAAGAGATGTTGAGATTGGGTATGCTTCCACTCAACGAATTGTTCTACAAGAGGAGACCGCTAAGATGCATTAGGTTATTCAAGGAAAAAGGAATAGACCCATTGAAATGATTGAAGGAAAGATCCAGTCGATTCAAGCGCTCCCATTGAGACAGAAACAGAGGCAACGGCCTAAAAAGCATGTTATACTGAAGATAGATGCTTCTCAAATCCTTGGCATTTGCAAGGTCTAAAGGCAGAGGACCGCTCAACAACTTTGATCTTAGGGAAAGAACTCTGAGCTCTGTGAGACGACCCAGAGTGCCAGAAGGAATTTGTCCAACGAGTATGACACCTGGAAATCTAACTTCCCAGATTCGATCCTTGTTACCTTTGTAGATCACTCCAACCCATGTGCAAGTTAAGCTATTAGCATTCCAGTTCAGCCTTCGCCCATGGGGAACCTTGCTGATAAAATCGAGAAGGATATTTTTATCGCTTGTTGGCTCTCCCTTAGCCACGGCCATGACTAGCAGCAACATCAAGAAACCATTAAAAAGATGCCTTGGATTACCCATTTGCGACCAATACATCACAACAAGCCAAACACAGAGATATACTTGCTGCTATTATTCTTTGCATGATGTGGCATGCATAGAGGAGGCATGCAAAGAGCCAGTTCAGAAAATTAGGGAGAATGTTGGCATGCGAAAAGCAGAAGAAAGAATGAAAAAGGAAACTGCAGTTGGAGTTGAGAAAAGCAAGGAAAATCTCTGCATGTGCAAAAACAATATAATGCGCTGAAACAAAGATTGTACATAGCTGTTGAAGTGAGAGAGAGAGAGCTCTAAAGGTGAGAAAAGGAAGAGGATAATCTGCGTGACAGTAAAAGAAGATGAGAATGGGCTGCAGAGGACAACGAAGCAGAGCAACAGATCAGAGACAGTGAAGAATGCAGAGCAAAACAACAGAAATGGTAAGCAAGCTATATCAGAATGAACAAATTGATTTGAGAAATATTTATTCTAGCAAATAAGGGTGGTAGGGTGGTGCTAGGGAGACTTATGTCTCTCTCTGCAAGTGGGTGCTTGTAGAATCTGAAGGTTGGTGCCTTCACTCAGTTGGTGCTGAGGTAAAAAGGAAGTTGGTGCTTCCACCCACTGGGTGTTGGGATTCTATGGGAGTTGGTGCTCTCATCTAGTTGGTGTTGGTAATCAGAGGTTGTATCCTCTATGAGTTGGTGCTCATAAAAGATGAGGTGTAAAGTAGTTGGATCTTGCTTAACATCTTAAGAGGAAGAGGTTTTTTCCTTGGTTGGGTTTCCTCGTGAAAAATCTATGTCTCATACATGTGATTGAATGTTGTGATTGATTGCTATTCTTTATGCTATCTTCTTTATGTTCATAACTCTGAATTTCACATTAAAGACTCACTGCCACTAAGATTATTGATTCAAAGTTAAAAGAAGGGAAATTGTTAATAATCTACACTAACTGATTCACCCCCCCCCACTCTCAGTTAGTTCATACCTGTAACAATATTTTCATGATGGTTATAGAGGAACATCTCAATAGTAAAGATAAGAATCAGGTACTCGAAAAGAGGAGCACCACAAGGAAATGGACATCAAGGACAAAGGCATGGAACAAGTAGCATCCAGTGGACTTGTTGCAGCTCGAAGAAAGAAAATTTCAGTTGAAGATGTCATGCAGGAGGTACATGTAAAACTATTTGGAAGTTTAGATATTCCATATCACATCTAGAGTTCTTGAAGCCACATCTCTAAGAATTCATGTCCAAACTTGCACTAGATCTTTGGAAGGAAGTGGTACATGCTTAGGAACTGCACTGCAGAAAAGGGGTTACACTTTCTTGGGATATGCTAGTTGAGGGGAATGAGAGCCTTTTGGCTGGATTTGTTGTGGGAATCAAAACATTGTGAATTTTGTTGCAGTTGGAAATCCTGAAGCCATACCTATGATACTTCCTATTCTATTGTGCATTGGATCCTAGAGGGGAGGAGTACAACCCAATGGATTGCAAATAAGATAATGGGTAACACTACCTTGGGTTGTGCATACTGAGGGAAAAAGGAGATTTCTTGTTAGAACTATCGCCTGCATTATAAGATGTGAAATAGTTGTGTATGACTTTGGGAAAAAGTGCCTATGTATTTCTATGTCTTGGTCAGGGTGCCTATGCATATATGTTAGGGATAGAATTCAAGTGTGGTATTAGGCTGGAGAGCCTAGAATTTTGATATTTATGTATAATTCTATTGTGTTATGCACTAAGAACAATGAAAATATAAGGGGGAGGTGATGTAACATCCCTAGTTTTAAATCCCTAAAAATTATAATGTAATTATGTAAATGTGATTTAGATTGCTGAGTCGATATGTTTTGGGTGAAGATACCATATTCATTAATATGTACAAGGATTGAAATATGTATTATGTACTTTTAAATAATTAATAATAATCATAATAATTGGGTACAATACGAGAGGGATGGTAATGACAAGGGGATATTATTCCACAAGAGAGGGTGATAAAGGGGGTCCAAAGGGGAAACCCATGTATTTTTCTTCAATTAATGTGTCATTAGCATATAATCCTCCCTTTGAATTCTTAGACACTCAATCATTGAATTCATTTAATAGGTTTGGTGTGTGAGATCACCTCATAGAGTTATTAAATGCATGGGTTGAGTACATGAAAGTACAAGGGAAGTGTGAGAGTTAAGAAATCCTTTTGGAGAAGACTGAGATTCAATATGCATGGGAGAAAACGAAAATTCATGTGGAAAAAGAGGAAAATTTTTACATGTTGATTTTTGTGTAGCAAGAGAGGAGTTGAGTTTTAGGAAGAGAACTAGCCATGTTCCTATAAAAATGGGTTGTGTGGTCGTGGATTTTTGTTGTTGTTGAGGAAATGGATCAAGAGCCTTGAGAAGGCTATGGTGACAACTCCTAGAGCAGTTGTGAGTCCCAGAGTCCCTAGCCATGAGATTCTTTTCCAACCGAGTGCACTGGAGCTCTAAAGAGAAGTGGGAAGGCCTGAGGGACTATGTGGTAGAGAAGAGGGATCCCATTCCTTGGGTTGTGAAAGTTATGGGTAAGAGAGGTAGTGGATTGGAACTATTGTTGGAGTAGAACCTAGGTTTTGTGCTACTAAATATGGAGAGTGAACAACCTGTAGGGCCATAACTCCTTGTGGACTCATAACCTTATATTGCGGATGGATTGTTGTTGAGGTAAAATGAACAATAATGCCTATGGTTGGGAGGAAAATTCTTCGTATGAATCCATTTGGTTATTTTATAAACATATAAATTCTTTTGTTATGTTTATTATGGTAATTCTACTGTTAAAATAGTTGTATTTGAATGTTTTTTGTTTTAATTCTTGAATGGTTGCATTCATGTTTTAAAATGTGTTATTATATGCATATTAAATTATTATCCTTCTTCCCATTGGTTTATTTTATATGTATGCAAAGTTTCAAATTTTGTTTTTAATAAGTAGGTATGTTACACCATCAAAGAACAAGAAGCAAAAAACATGTTCTTTGAATATGTTTGGGTGCAGTTTGGGATGCCACAAGGAATCATTTCAAATAGGGATAGAATATTTTTGAGTGCCTTTTTTAATACACTTTCGCAAAAGATGGACATAAAGTTGAAGAGATCTACAACATTCCATCGAAAAATAGATGGGAATACAAAAGTATTGAACAAGATTTTGGTACAACTTTTTAGGGGTTACAATCAGAAGTATCCAAATACCTCGGATGGAAATTTGATCTACATTCAACAATATTATAATATAGAAGTCCATACTTCTACTATAAGTCCCATTTTGAAACTTTCTTTGGATATTTTCCACCTTCACCCTTATAGGTTGTTTATGGATAACAAGGATGAGAGAGGGAATAAACCACAAGAGAAGTGTTGAAAGAAAATAAATTTGTTGAAAATATTAGATATGTTGATTAATTGATTTGGTTTTCATTGATGTCAACCCTTGAAGAAAGTCCAGTAGCGAATTTTAGTAGCACAAAGGTTTGGGTAATGGACATAAGTTTGTTTGATGCATAATGGTATGATTTTTGATATATTTGTAGGTAAGACTATTCTAGATGGATATTACATGTCATGCCATTTCACGTGGTATGTGGAACGTCACATAACTCCTCACATTTTGAGAGTTATGTCCTTACGAAGTTGGAGGACTCTCATATGTTGGCTTGAAGCCCCAAAAGGTCAAAGAAGTCAAAGTGCTTGAAAAGAAGAAATTATTTAAATAATAAAGTGAAGTGACAAAGTCAAAGAGGATTATTTAAATAATAAAGTGAAGTGACAAAGAGGAGGATTATTTAAATAATAAAGTGAAGTGACAAAGTCAAGGAGGATTATTTAAATAATAAAGTGAAGTGACAAAGTCAAGGAAGATTATTTAAATAATAAAGTAAATGGAGAACTTTCTAATTATGGAAAGTGGTTAGAAGTGGGTTATACCTAAAATAAGAAAATTCGGTTAAGATGGTTAAATGGTAACCCCTTGAGGAAGCTACATGAAAGTATAAATAAGAGACAAAGCTCTCCCATTTTGAACACACTTGAGCATATAGAATATCTATAGGTGACTGTGGTAACCAAAGGATATCTAAGATGAATTTCAGAGGGAATGTGAAGTAAAGAAGGCTGAAATTCAAGGGAGGATAAATTATTTTGATGATGCTTTCTAAGGTATGTTATTTACAGGACATCTCACCATTTTCGCAATAAGTTTTTTTCTAGAATGATTCAGACTACGAAATTTGGAGGCCATTGAGGAAACATAGCCAAGTAGTTTTGGTACGAATTTAAGCTTGTGGGCCGTTGTATTTGTGGAGTTACACTCCATGGAAAATAGGGTTTGTGGCTAGTCCTGAAACTAGTCTAAAATAGGCGTTTCGGGTAAAAATGTCATAACTTCTTCATAACAGATCCAAATTCAGTAAGAACAAATGTATTGGTTAGAGTACAGTTTGTAGTATTTTGTGTACAATTTTCAAATCCATACAAAAAATATTCCGTGCAGGGAACTCTCTACAAGTACACTCTCGAGAATAAACCAGAATTCAACAAGGTATGCCATTTTTTCTATAACTCCTTTTATGAGAGGTTGCAAGTAGTGACACCTAGAGGAATTGCATAAAACACATTGAATAAAATTGCGTAATGTTTTCAGATCTTTGTTCATTACAGGTACATATTTATGATTATTTTAGGTTAGGTTTGTTGACTAATCCAAAACTAGTCATGTGAGACTAAAGTAAAATTTGATGAAAATGCTAGTCTCTTGTTATTAAAGTTAAGAAAGGTTTGCAGGTTGAGGTATAGGTTGGTGCATGGTTGATGCACTTGTTTATGGTACAAGTTGATTACAGGTTGAGGTATAGGTTGATGCATGGTTCATGTTATTGGTACAAGTTATTTGGTGCATGCTGATTGGTACAGGTTTATAGAAGTATATCTCACAGTGATAATGTGACAGTGGTTCCATCATTCTACTTATATGTCAGGGCAAGTACAGGTGGTTGTAGCCACCTTCCGTTTGTAGTCGGAGAACATAGGGGGTTGTAGCCTCCTTCTTGTTGTAGCTAGAGAATTGGGGAGTTGGAGGTTCCCTTAGGTTGTGGCATGAGAAAATAGGGGGTTGGAGCCTCCTTCCAGTTGCAGCTGGAAAACAAAGGAATTTGGTGCTTCCAAAGAATGTAATTCTTCAATACATATAAGAAAAAACATTCTGTTTTTTTCTCCCGCTTTAGGTTTCCACATAAAAACACTTGTGTAATGTGTATGTGCATGATTGTTCATTTGTTCATTGTTTATTTACTCTAGAAATATTGGATGATAATTCTACATTGATATAACAGATGCATTATAAGGTTAAAAATGATTACATTTCTCTATTACTGATTCACCCCCCTCTCAATAATCCAACAATTGGTATCAGAGCAGGTTCCTTCAGAAATTAGTTTAGCCATTGAAAGGTAGACCATGGAGAGAAACAACATGTATAAAAATGGAATACCACAATTTGATGGATAGAAGTATGGATTTTGGAGCATAAGGATGAAGAGATATATTCAGGAACAAGGATTTAAAATCTGACAATCAATTGTAGATGGATACACAACACCAGCAGTTCCTCTGACAAATGACAAAGAAATGAAACTCGGTCAGAATAATTCCAAAGCCACAAATGCACTTATGAATGGTCTTAGAGAATCAGTATTCACCAAAGTTGCACATTGTAAATTTGCTAAAGAGATTTCGGACAAAGTTTGAAGTATTTATGAAGGAGATTAAAAAGTCAAAGAATCAAATCTTCAAACTTACATAGGTCAGTTAAAACAACTAAAGATGAAGGAAGATGAGAACATTGAATCTTACTTTTTAGGAGTCGATGAAATTGTAAATGCAATCTTGGGATTGGTAGAAGAAATTAAAGAATCTGTAATTGTTCAAAAGGTACTAAGATCTCTTCTTATGAGATTTGACCCTAAGATATCAACACTAGAAGAAAGAGTAGATCTAAAATCAATAAGCATGGACAAACTACATCGAATATTCACAACATATGAAATGAGAACTCAACAGGAAAATCGCGATATAGAAGAAGAAACCTTCAAAGCAGCCAAAAGTTCAAAGAAAAAGGGAAAGAAAAAATAAAAATAACAGAGAAACAGTAGTGATGTCTCAGAAGACGATGAAGAAGCAACCAAATTTGTCATAAGATTGAACAAGGTAACCAATGACATGTATAGAGGTAAGCTTCCTTTGATTTGTTTTAATTGTCATGGTATTGGTCATTTTGATAACAAATGTCCTCATAATAAAAAGAGAAATGATGAAGGTTAATCAAATAGAAAACAAACATATAAAGGAAAAATAACCACAAAGAAAGGTTTCAAGAAAATCTTATGAACCAAAGAAGACATCTCATCAACAGATGAAGATGAAGTCAGTGACAATGAGACAGAAAGAGTTCTATTCATGGAAGTAGAAGTTTCTGATAAAGAAGACTATGAAGAAGCATATGAAGAGATCAAAGAAGAATATGAAGAGGCCAAATAAGAATAGGAATATACATAAGCTGACTACCGAGAAAAATTGTTGTGTTCCATAGAAGTTATCAAAAGAGAAAAGAAGAAAAACAAGAAACTACAAGCGAAACTAGACAAGAAACAAGACACTCAGGAACTAGAAAAAATGATCACAAATTTGAAGGTTCAAATTGAAGAAGATAAAATAATTGAAGAAACACTCAAAGAACAGCTAGAAGGAAGAGACATGATCATTGGAAATTTGGAAGAATAAATTGTCACATTAAGAAATGATCTTCAAAAGAAAAATATGCAGAACAACTCAAAATTTTTGAATGACATTATCAACAGCAAAAAAAATCATCATGACAAGTTTGGACTTTGATACAATTAGACAAAAAAGGGATCAATCTCCAAAACAACAGAACAATAAACATATCCAAAAAGATATGTAGAAACAATCAAAGGGGATAGGAAGGTCTAGAAAGAAAATTACAGGGACACTCCTCCACTGAGAAGATTTGGATTTCAGAATCAACGACCGAAAAAAATAAATAGGCCTCAGGAAGAAGAAGGATTCATAAGAGTAACTCCTTTCAAAATATCTTCAAATCCCAGGTATCAAACTATATTTTTTTTTTTATGCTATGCATGTAATAATTTTGGACATAAAGCTGTGAATTGCAGAGCTAACAACAGGAACATAAACAACTTTGAAAGTCATACACAAAAGGGTTATCCAAGAAGGCCTAGTGAAACACATAGAATAAGTTACAACAGGTTTGAATCTTTGAGCACTGAAGTGGAATGCTACAAATGTAACAACTTTGGACACATGGCCAAAGATTGCAGAATGACAATCCCTCCTAGAGAACCACAACAGAACAACAAAAGTCATAGATAAGAACGTTAGAAAACAACATGGATAAGAAAGCATAATCAATTTAGAAATGAAGAATGCACACTCATTGTACAAGATAAGCAGAAGAAACGTGGTTGGTATGTTGACAGTGGTTTTTCAAAACATATGACAGGTGATAGAGACAATTTTCTTACATTAATAAAGGAAAGAGATGGACCAGTCTCCTTCAAAAATGATGATTCGGCTAAAATCATTGGAAAAGGCACAGTCATAATTGGGAACAAGAATACCAAGGCAGAAAATGTTGTACTAGTAGAAGATATGAAAAATAATATTCTATGTGTGATTCAAATGTGTTACCAAGGTCATAAAGTTACTTTCGATTCACAAAAGTGCAAGATAAGAAAAGAAGGTTCAAGAAAATTGATTGCAACAGGTGAAAGAACTTCAAGCAACATATATGTATTAAGTGAAATTGGAAATGAAAAGTGTTTCCAAGGAAAGGAAGATGAAAGTTGGCTATGGCACAAAA
This sequence comes from Picea engelmannii, assembly GCA_009831015.1. NCBI lineage: Eukaryota > Viridiplantae > Streptophyta > Pinopsida > Pinales > Pinaceae > Picea > Picea engelmannii. Next base: position 472,527 of record ML777586.1, on the reverse strand, counting down.
GAATGGGTCACATACATTTTGATAACCTTATCAAAGTCAGCAAAAGGGAAGAAGTTAGAGAAATTCCCTAGATCATGAAACCAACCAACACTTTATGCAAGCATTGTCAACAAGGAAAGAAAACAAAGATCAGGTTTAAATCAAAAGAATATTCAACGAAAAGACCATTGAAAATTTTACATATTGATCTAGTTGTCCCAACTACAACAAAGGTTTTAAAAGGTGAGAACTACTTTATTTTATTAGTTGATGATTATACAAGAATGACTGTAGTTTTATTTCTCAGGAATAAGTCAAAAGCTTTTGAAAACTTAAAGGTCTACAAGGAAATGGTTGAAAATGAAATGGATTCAAAAATCAAATGCTTCAGATCTGATAATGGAGGAGAATTCACTTCAAAGGAATTTATCGAATACTGTAGCAGGCATGGAATAAAAAGGCAATTCTTCATTGCTAAGACACCTCAACATAATGGAGTTGTTGAAAGAAAGAACATGACAGTACAGGAAATGGATCAAACAATTCTATTGGATTCAAAATTGACATCAATCTTTTGGAAATAGGAAGTGCATTCAGAAGTTCACATTCAAAACACAGTAATTCTCATAAACAACACTGGAAAAATTCCCTACGAGATATGGAAAGGAAGACCAGCAAATGTGAAGCACTTCAGAGTTTTTGGAAGCAAATGCTACATCAAAAGAGAAGATGATAGAGTGAGAAAGTTTTACTCTTGTGTGGAAAAATGAGTACTTTTTGGTTACTCAAGTACAAGGAAATAATACAAGTGTTACAAATTGATATTGAACAAATTTGTGGAAAGCATCAACATAAAAATTGATGAAACGGGTAGAGAAGAATTAAAGGAAGAAGAAAATGAATCAATGGAACAACTTTACGAAGAAGAAGAAAAAGATGAAAAACAAGTAGAAGGGGAATATGAAGAGGATATGAAAAAATCAAAAGAGAAAGTTCAACAAGTGCATCTAAAGACACCTAACAGACACGTGCAGAAGAATCATCATTCATATCAGATTATCGGAAACAAAGATGCAGGAGTTGAGACAAGAAGAAGAATTTGTTCACCAAAACAAACACACCTAGAACTCTCATATACGATTGAACCAACCTGTTTTGAAGAGGCCAACAAGGATGAATTTTGGAATAAGGGCATGGATGAAGAATTGGATCAAATAGATAAAAATGACACTTGGGAATTGGTTCCAAGACCAAAGGATAAGAATGTGATCGACATAAAGTGGTTATACAGGAATAAATTGAATGAAGATGGACAGGTTACAAGGAACAAAGCTATATTGGAATGTAAAGGATATGCACAGGTTGAGGGAATCAACTTTCAAGAGACATTTTCCCCAGTTTCCAGAAAGGAAGAATTCTGATTTCTTTTAGCTTATGCATGCTCCGAAAATATTAAATTGTATCAGATTGACATAAAATCATCTTTTCTGAATGGGGAACTTGAAGAAGAATTCTACATTGAACAACCAGAAGGATTTCATTTTTCAGAGAACGCGGATTATGTGTGTAAATTAAAGAAGGCCTTGTATGGTATAAAATAGGCTCCTAGAGCATGGTACTCTAGAATGGATAAATATCTACAGTAGGCAGGGTTTAGAAAATGAAGTGTAGAAAACAACCTCTACATCAAGGTAACTCAAGATACTATTTTATTAACTAAAGTTTATGTTCATGATATTATTTTTGGAAGTATTGATGACAAGTTAAGCAAGAAATTTGCAAAGGAAATGCAGAATAAATTTGAAATGTCATTACTTGGAGAACTAACGTTCTTTCACGGTCTTCATATATGTCAAAGCAACCAATGAATTTTTATTTCTCAAACCAAGTATATCAGAGAAATGCTAAAGAGGTTCGGAATGGAAAATTGCAAACCAGTTATCACTCCCATGAAAACGAATTGGAAGTTGAGAAACGATGATGATTCAAAGTCTACAGATCAGAGGAAATACAGGTCAATGATTGGTAGCCTACTATATGTGACAACATCCAAACCATATGTAATGCAGGCAGTTGGACAGGTGGCACGATTTCAAGCAACAACAAAGGAATCACATGTATTAGAAGTGAAAAGGATTTTCAGATATCTCAAAGGAACATAAGAGTTTGGATTATCATATCCAAAAGGAAAGGATCTATCACTTATTTCCTACATAGATGTAGATTGGGCAGGTTGCATTAATGACTAATGAAGCACCAATGGAGGAGTTTTCTACTTGGGTGAGTGTTTAGTATCATGGATAAGCAAGAAACAATCATCAGTATCTTTATCTACAGCTGAGGTAGAGTATATTGTAGCAGCAACATGTTGTACACAGGTTCTATGGATGAAACAAACTCTGACAGATATACAGGTTGAGTATGATGAGCCCATTCCAATATATTATGATAATAAAAGTGCCATCAGTATCTCAAATAACCCAGTGATGCACTCCAAGATGAATCACATTCCAATCAAGTATCACTTTCTATGGGAACATGTTACAGAAAATAACATCAGAGTTGAATATGTGGGCACAAAAGAGAAAGTGGCAGACATCTTTACAAAACCACTTCCACGGGAAGCCTTTAAGTATCTTTTCGAGAGACTCGGAGTTATTTCTACTCCAAAATGAATGCTTTTGAATGCTTATATTATATGTCTCATATGTACATGAAGAAGAACCATAAAGAGGATAGTTCAGGTTGGGAGATCACACAACTCAGTTAGGGGGTGCAACCTCGAATGGAATATACCTTTTCCATTGATGACAAAGGGGGAGATATTTATCAGATGCAGAGGACAGAGGCATGGTTCCAGGGGGATATTTGGTCACATAGATGCAGACATGGTTCCAGGGGGAGCATGAGTGATATGATTTCAGTATTGCATCAGAGTGTTTCCATCAATGCCAAAGGGGGATATTATTGATTAATTGGGTTAGTTGTCATTGATGTCAACCCTTGAAGAAATTCTAGTAGCGAATTCCAGTAGCACAAAGGTTTGGTTAATGGACCCAAGTTTGTTTGATGTATAATGGTATGCTTTTCGATATATTTGTAGGTAAGAATATTCTAGATGGATATTACATGTCATGCCATTTCTGGTGGTATGTGGAATGTCACATAACTCATCACAGTTTGAGATTTATGTCCTTATGAAGTTGGAGGACTCTCATATGTTGGCTTGAATCCCCAAAAGGTCAAATAAATCAAATTTCTTTCAAAGAAGAAATTATTTAAATAATAAAGTGAAGTGACAAAGTCAAAGAGGATTATTTAAATAATAAAGTGAAGTGACAAAGTCAAGGAGGATTATTTAAATAATAAAGTGGAATGACAAAGTCAAGGAGGACTATTTAAATAATAAAGTGAAGTGACAAAGTCAATGAGTATTATTTAAATAGTAAAATGAAGTGACAAAGTCAAGGGGGATGATTTAAATAATAAAGTAAATGGAGAACTTTCTAATTATGGAAAGTGGTTAAAAGTGGGTTGGCCCTAAAATAAGGTAATTGGGTTAAGATGGTTAAAAGGTAACCCCTTGAGGAAGCTAGATGAAAGTATAAATAAGAGGAAATGATTTCTAATTTTGAACACACTTGAGCATATTGAATATTTATAGGTGATTGTGGTAACCAAAGGATATCTAAGATGAATTTAAGAGGGAAAAATGAAGTAAATAAGGCCGAAATTCAAGGGAGGATAAATTATTTTGATGATTCTTTCTAAGGTATGTTATTTACAGGTCATCTCACCATTTTCACAATAAATGTTTTTCTAGAATTATTCAGACCGTGAAATTGGGAGGAAATTGAGGAAACCTATCCAAGTAGTTGTAGTTTGAATTTCATCTTGTGGTTCATTGTATTTTTGGAGTTACACTCCGTGGAAAATAGAGTTTGTGGCTAGTCCTGAAACTAGTCTAAAACAGGTGTTTCAGGTAAAAAAATCACAACTTGTTCATAACAAATCCAAATTCAGTAAGAAAAAAAGCGATCGTTAGAGTATATTTTGTAGTATTCTTTGTAAAATTTTGAGATCCATAGAACAAACATTTCATGCATGGCATGCTCTACAAGTTCACTCTCTAGAATAAGCCAGAATTCAACAAGGTATGTCATTTTCTTTATAACTCCTTTTATGAGAGGTTCCAAGTAGTGAAACCTGGAGGAATTACATAAAACACACTAACAAACATTGTGTACTATTTTAAGATATTTATTCATTATAGGTACATAGTTATGATTATTTCAAGTTAGGGTTGCTGACTAATCCAAAACTAGTCATGTGAGACTAAAGTAAAGTTTGATGAAAATGTTATACTCTTGTTGTTAAAGTCAAGGAAGGTTTGCAGGTTGAGGCACAGGTCGGTGCATGGTTGATGCACTTGTTTATGGTACAATTTGATTATAGTTTGAGGTACAGGTTGATGTATGGTTCAGGTTATTGGTATAGGTTGTTTGGTGCAGGTTGATTGGTACACATTTACAACATTATATCTCACAGTGATAGTGTGACAATGGTTTTATCATTCTACTTATACATCAGGGTTATTGGACGGGGCAAGGAAATGTGGTTGTATCCACCTTCCGGTTGTATTCGGAGAACATAGGGGGTTGTAGCCTCCTTCTGGTTGTATCCAGAGAATTTGGGAGTTGGAGATTCCCTCAGGTTGTAGACTGAAAAACTAGGGGGTTGGAGCCTCCTTCCAGTTGTTGTTGAAAAACAAAGGAAGTTGGTGCTTCCAATGAATGTAATTCTTCAATACATATAAGAAAATGTATTCCATGGTTTTCTCCCGCTTTGGGTTTCCACGTAAAAAAATGGTGTATTGTGTATGTGTATGATTGTTCATTTGTTCATTGTTTATTTACTCTGCAAATATTGGATGATAATGCTACATTGATATAACACTTGCATTATATGGTTAAAAATGATTACATTGCTCTATTACTGATTCACCCCACCTCTTAGTAATCCAACAAGATAGATCCATTTTCAATTACAAGACATGTTGAAGAAGTAAGAGGAAAAGTATAATTCCAAACATTATCAACACAAAATTGAGAAGTCATTAAAAGTGGGAGACATATTTTGGTTATAGTTAAATAAGAAAATATTATAGGGTCCTTGTAATAATATCAAGGCTCTCCAGTATGGATCTTTTGAGTTACTGGAGAAGGTGGGAGATAATTCCTACATAGTCAGTCTACCCCCATACATGCACATTTACTTAGTATTGAATGTGGAGAATTTGAAAGTCTATGAACTTTCCATGTTGGATCACAAGGTGGATAACTTCCTACTTACCATAGAGGACTTAGAACCATATGAAAAATAATTCTAGAACTACAGGATAGGGGAAACTTGATTTTTGGAAAATTGGGTTCAAAGGACAACTTTGAGGAAAAGAAAAAGGGTACTCTAGGGAGAACATAGAGGAATAATTCCCTCACTTTATTTAGTAAATATTTTGGGGATGAAAACCATCCCTAAATTGAGAGGTATAATATAAAATGGATAATAATACAAATTTTCATCTATCTTGGTACTTTTTGAGTGGAACAACATGGAGGGATCAAATTTTATGACCATTTTCAGAGTAGGCCCCAATTCAGGAAAATGGGGCTTAGAACCTTCGAGAGGCATTTTGAGGCATTAAATGGAATTTTATTGGGTTTATATTTTTGGAATCTTGTGAGCATTCCTTTTATGGTGTTCTAGACTCTTAGAACCTTTCCAATGATGTAGATCATGCCTCAATCAGAGCTCATCTGAGAAAGTTATTCCTCATAGAAGTTGACCTACCTTGTTGACCAGAATGGTACGAGTGGATTCCATGTCATCCCCCTTAATCAAAGATGGGGCTAGATACATGTGGAATTTCAATAATATTCTAGAAGGTCAAAACCTTATCACTAATTGAGGGTTGTGGAAGTCAAAACCTTAACCCTAGATGTCTATCACGTTATGTTAAATATTGGGCCACTAGGAGGATGAGTTCCATTCCTTTGTATTGTACTTGTTCCATAGTTGAGAAGAGAATGTAAGAAGTGATATTTGGAGATAATAATAGAGGAGTTAGGAGATTATGTAGAAATTGTTCAGTCCATAGTGTCAAAGGTAACTCCATAGTTAGTGCCTCTTTTTTTGTACTTGCTTTCGATAGATTAGAGCATAGGCCTCACCTTCTGGCTGAGTTTTCTCTTGGAACAGGTGTCCTAGGATACATATTTTCTTCAATTGTGCGGATGGTTTGTATATTTTTTATCATTTATTTTGTTCTCATAAATTTAGTTATTTAATAAATTCAAGAAAAGTTATTAATTAACTAATAATGATTTCTAAAGAAACATACTGCAAAAATATAAGATTTCAAAATATTTTAAGATTTGTTGTTACTAATTGTTTCAGTCGAATATCCATGGTAATTTATTGATCAATTTATATCTCATTGAGGCCCTAGATTAATCCAAATTCATATCCATTTGACATTAATTATTTATTTGTGTTCACAAATTCATCCACCATAGAAAACAAAATTCAAGCATCTATAACTTTGTGAAGGAAACTCTTTCTTCATTTGTGAATCATTTTTAGTTCATAAAAGGAACATAACTACATCAGTGAAATGCCAAATTTTAAGGAATCCTTCTAACCATCATAGGGTAAAATATACACCTTAGTTTTTACTTTAAGGGAGGAGCTGAGATTTGGCATCGAACTCCCCTTTCTACTCATTTTTGTGCATCATTTACTTTTTGAGGGCTTGTGGTTGACAATAACTTGTAATGTTTTGAAAAATATCATAACATTTTATAGAAAATGGGCAATCTTCCTAGGGAAAGTTGTCTCTCATAGCCTAAGTTTTCATCCTATGAATGTAGTTGGAACTATGGGAAATGAATCTCATGAAATTATGAATAATTGTGGTTGTGATAAAATATGGAAGATGTTGCCATGAAACCATGAGGAAATTGTTACCATGTGTAAGGGACAAGGTGGACATGGAGTAACAAAATTCCAACTAATATTTCCTTGAGTTTGTAACAGTGTGATTTCTTAGCCAAACTGTGATGAATCCTTAGAAGGGGATCACATTACTTGGGTTGTGTAGGATGAAGGGGAAAGATATCTCATGGTATTATATTGTTGTAGGAGTTAAAATATTGTAATTTCTGAAATTGGACTATGTGAGGGGATTAGATACAAATATAATAGATTTCATTATTGTTGATTTACAACCTCAATTTGATGTTATAGGGTAATAAACTTGTGTATTAGTAGCCAAAATCCCCATTGAACAAATTTAATTTAATGACAGATAGAGGGATATATAGTCTCTTACTTTCTCCTAAGAATAACATGCATAAATGAGAGAAGGAAAAAGATACATAACTAATTCTAGATCGTTTTCATTGTATCCAATGACTTTCACTTGATCATACTATAGCTTCATTTTTTCACCAATGACCTACATAATCATCCAACAAGAAATAGTTTTCTCATTCTTTCATAAAACAATAAATAAAATTTGCATTCTTTAAGTCTTAATTTAACAATCTCAAGCTAAATAAAATGCAAAAAATCTTGTTAAATATGTAAAAGAGATCCATAAACATAGAAATTTTGTTAGGGGGAGAATATATATCTATGCTTATTGAATGAGATTAACATGAATGATGATTGCCTTGATATTCAACGCTATACTCCTAGCTCCAAGACCAAAATTCCTCCTCCTTGGTTCCAAGTCCACCTCCACTGGACAAGCATGATTTGAAATGCTATCACAAGAAAATAAAAAAGTTAATGGATAATATCTCTCACCTAAGTTCAAATCACACTAATTCTAATTCCCAACACTCAACAATGACAAAAGCAAAAAAACAAATATTATCACTACAATTCAATTGATAGCTTATGAATCCCTATACAATCATGAAGTCCTACACCATATTTGTGTATTTCACATTACAAGATGTGTGTTTTATTCTAAGTATATGTTAGAACCTTTTTTTCCTCCTCCTATCCTTATCTATTGATGAGGTGTCGATGTAGATAAAATATATTTTATGAGATAGTTTCATCCATGTACTATAAATTTGTATTATTGGAATTAATATTAAGTGGAGAATGGATTAAATCGTTTTATTCCAAGTTATTTCATCTTACTTGTGTTCTATTTATTAACATGGTATTAGATATCCTTAAGCCTTAAGGCCCTGATAACATCAAGAGAGTGATCCGTGAGAAAACATGTTAGTGTGTAGATCTATGGTAAATTCTTTCAAACAATTATGTGAATGTTGTTTGATGGATCTCATGTTTTGATGTTTTAAAGGAAGGAACAAAATGTTATTCAACATGAATGTTGTTTTAAAGGAAGGAACACAATGTTGTTTTAATAACTCCTTTTACCTCATGTTTTCATTCAATATAAGTTGTCTTACATATATGTTACGTCTTATCAAGATATGATTTGCATGTGTGCATGTTTTCATAAGTATGTACACTATTTGTTAGTTTGTGATGTCAAATTATAAGTGCTAAGATCAATGGCACCAATATTTTCTTTCTCTTGTTATGATCACCATCAATCACAATTAATTGGCTGGATAGATATTTTCCAAATCACATAAAGCACATTTGATAAAATCGATTTCATGGTTTGCATGAATCGATGTGATGGTTTGGAATTTCAAATCCATCACTACAACTTTTTTGTTTAATGAATTGGGGTGAATAATATAGGATTAAAGCCAGTTCGTGTAGGTCACTAGTCAATTAAGGAGATATTCCTCTATTATAAGTCGATATTCTTCACTATATCTATCTAAAATCTATGTCCATTCTTGCATCGTCCTTTCTATGTGTCTAACTAGTGAAATATATTTAGCCAACAAAATTATTGTAGCCTAATATCTACCTCTTTAGGTGGTGGACTGCATCAAATTATTCAACGCCATTGCTTTGAATACATATATGTTTTAAAATTTGCTTATCAATGTTTATTTATTCATTGTATAAATTATGTGAACATACTATAAAATACCTATTAGATAATGTAAATAAAAATATATTATTGTTGGGTTGTCAATTATAAGTGATCTATAATGATTCATGAAATTGGCCTATCTAGTAGTAATCCAAATTGGGAGATGGTATTGATTAAAAGGTAGAAATATCACCACAAAGGAGTAATCATCAAATAAAAATGGAAATGTGTTCAAGTGAACAAGACTGAAACACCGTGAAAAATAAAATTGATATCCAAACAACGAGGAAAATTTGTAGTCTTATTGTGAGAAAAGGGGATCCCACATATGCACATGTCTCAACTGGAAATAAACCTATATGATGGTTTGTAAACACCTTGAACCCACACATCAGGAAGATGAGGGGATCCATGAATACATGGATCTATTAGGATGTTAGTAAGTTTCTCAAAATCATGAAGATACAAACCTCAACCATCATGACGTATATCAAGATAGAAATTGAATGAATCAATGATTTGCCAAAATGATCTAGTCAACGATCTCTTCTAATTTTGTTTGTTCAAGAAACATGTAACAAATTTTAATCGATATATGATCTACTTAATGGTCCACCTCAAAAATATAGATAAAAAGTCTACCTAAGGTGCCCTCATCCACCATGAGTTCCCACATAGACAACAAAAGCCACATATAGAGAATAAGCGATCACACTCTTGGAGGAGAAAAGGAGTACACAATTGGAAAGACTAAGGAAATCTCTTTTATATTTTAATTCATTATTTGTATCTTACATGGAATCCTTTTTTGAGTATTTGGATCGTGAGTGATATTATTTTAAAGAACATCAATTTATTTCATAATTGAGTTCAAAATGGGTATTTAAAATTTCAAATTGATTCCTTTTTTTCTCGATGTGTTATTTTTTTAGAGAATCATTTACTTCATTTGATATGATTGAGAGGGAATTTATGGAAGTATTCATCAAAAATCAATGAAATGGGACTCTCCTTTTTTTCCCGATGTGTTGTTTTTTAGAGAGTCATTTTCTTCATCTGATTGAGAGGGAATACCAAAAATGAATGAAATGGGACTCTCTATAGCTTGATTTAATAAGAAAATATTAAATATCACAAAATTTATAAAGAGAAGCTTCAAAGTTCTTATCATGAATTTGGAATTTGTATAAGAGTTACCTTTTAAAGTCTTATTAGATATAAAATACCTCTCAAGTGTAACAACTATTTTTATCAAGTATAATAAAAAGATAATTTTTTTGTGTGATGGTTATGTCTTAGACCTATCCTGAAATTAGAACAAGGGGTCTATGGAAATTTTGATGCAGGAGCATCCTGCTCCAAAAATCATTATATATTCGGTTAACCTAGGGGGTCTTATGTTTGCTAAGGATTTGATTTATTAATAGGAAATTATGTATGTCTTAGTGGTTTGAGTGAGGAATATGTGTGTGAGGTTTTATTGTAAATGTTCTTGAATATGTGAGAACATGAGAGATGTTAGGCTTGTGGATATCTCATGAGGATCTTAGGGATTAGGAGATCCTAGAATAGGGATTTATTTGAGTGAAAGGTGGATCGGAGAGGATCCTTAGGAGTCTATTGAGGATTTGTTGGATCTAAACCAGAAACAGTTTAGTATCCTTATGTATATTATTGTAATCCTTAGAGGCAAAGGTTGGTGTCCAACTAAATGCTAATTAGGCCAGACATCTAGGAGGGGCCTGGCAAGACATAGAAGATTAGGGCTAGACATCGAATATGGCCAATTGAATGTTAATTAGTCTAGGTATAGGTATGTCCAAGGAATGTTAATCAAGCCAATAGAAGGAGGATTGCAGTCTGTTGATTTAATCCAAACAAAAGAGGGCCTGCGAGCCTATCTAATTGTGTGTAATCATATGTATATGAATGAAATGAAAATACTTTGTTTAAGTATCATTGAAAATCCTCTGTATTTGGGTCTGTTTATTTGTGTATGGTATACCTATGTGAGGAAGAGGGGTAACTCTTTGCATATAGATGAGACTATGTAATTGTATGTGTAGGGTTGTATTGCAGGGTCGATAAGGAGAACTCTGGAGAATAGGCCTGGTGCAATCATGTTTTCTAGTTGAGATTGGAAGGATTATTCTATTGAGCATCGGTCACAAGAAGGATCGATGATCCTACAAAACGGTGGAGCTGAGAGGATTCGTGATCATAGGGTAAGCTACAACATCTGTGTGATCATTTCACCGGTGAATAGTAGTCGCTAGATCATAATCATGCAAAAAAGATGAAGGAATGAATGTTGATCATTCATCATTCGGCTAGGAATGCAACACACTATCCGGTCGAGAGAAAGGAGTAAATCGATAATCAGTTGAGTCATGACTGTTAGATATGGAGGTAGAGAGGAGGAACATTGGGTCAACGACTAATTAATTCATGACTGTCAGATCATGCTAAAGATAGATCAATGGATGGGAACAATTGCAAAAGTTGAAGGGTAAATTAACGGGTGAGCTACTCCACATCCCCCAATCAACCTGGACCATGGATATCCATTGGGAAGAAGATTAAAGGTGGACATCGACCCCACAATGCATAATTATATTTCATTGTAGATGTGGAATCATACAACATATTTCAAAGAGTTCACTTTCTGTATTACCTCACTGAAGATTTAGGGATTTTAACACTACACAAGTATATAAATTTAGAAAAGTATAAACCGGATAGGCCCTTCGGGGTTTTCGTAAATTTGGTTTGTGTAATTATTTTACTTACTATGTATATTAACAACAAATATCTCGTTTATGTTTTAATATTTGCGCTCCATGCGGAGATAGTTGGAGACACAAAAATCCCTCTGTCTATAATCAAATTTGGTGTGGGTAAAACAAAAATGTAACAGGTGGTCTAACTTATGAGTTCATGGTTTACCTTCTGTATTATCATAGGCACATATCGATATAAGTAGACATGTATTAATATCAATTATTTATATTATAACTTTTCTTGAAAATTTATAGCACGATTTCTCACCTATAAATCAATATCATGATCTCTGTTCTTGGGTTTCTCTCTGAGTTTTTATATAGCAATTCGTAAGTATTATTGTTAATGGTAGAATGTTCTGCCAACTTTGTCTTCATTTCTGAATTGGGAAAGAATATGCCTCTTGTGGAAAAAGCGAATTTGTTGTTTGTAATTCAAATTTTAATACTCTGGTTATGTAAAATGGTTACTTACCCATTATGGGGCTTCATCATTGAGTCTGAGTGATTTCCGTTTAAAACAAAATCTTCCTTGCATTCCTTGTATTCATACAACATTGTATAAAATGAAAACCTACACTCTATACATATACAAGATCATGGTTGTAATCTTGGTAGAATGTGCATCTATACTATGTGCGAGTTAATATAACTCTATATAAAATTGACAGTTAACCCTGGGTATGTTGGGGCAATTATTTACTTTCTATGGATTTTACATCTAAAATCTGGGTGGTTACTAAATGTTTTAGCACTGTTTTAATTACTATTTAAATTTTGGTGCTTCAAGGTATTTCTTTCAGTTACAAAACTAATAATGGGGCCCTCTCTTCTTTGTGAGGGTACCGATCAACCATTCCAGGGTCCACTCCTCCCCTTTGGACTATGGAAAGATTCGTCGCTCAAATGCTAATGGGGAAACTTCTTCTATGATTTTATGCTGACTTTAAGCTAAGTATTATTTCATTTGCTTACTATTTATTTTCATTTGATTACTTAGCACAGTCTATTGAATCTATCTCTTTCCCTTTGCAGGTTTAATTAGTTCAAAGGAAATGGATCCAGGGGATCGCCTTACTTGAAAAGGTATTCGAGTTCCGATCTTTGTGTATAATTAAAACTTCTCAGGTTTTATTTACTAGTGGTACAGGGTCCGTACCCCGGGGTACTCTACTATAATAATTTTGAACCAGGGTTTCCTGGTTATATAGATCATTCGTGATTTACTTCTTAAATGAACATACATGTTATTGAAACCATTGGAATAAGTCTTTCTTCAAGTTTTATAACAACTATTGTAGCTTGTATTTGTATACCATGGAAAATCTTTGTTTATAGACCCGATCTAATATAAAAAAAAAATGGACTCTTAAGTTACCTATATGTTCCTTCATAGTCCTCATATGATTTGAATAATGGTAAATATTTATACACTCATGCAGTTCAAGGATCGATAGAAACTTTTATTTATATGAAAACTGTTGATTAAGGTTGGTTGTCATTGATGTCAACCCTTGAAGAAAGACCCGTAGCACAAAAGTTTGGGTAATGGAACCAATAGTGTTTGATGTAAATATGACTCATTATTGTTTTTTCATGGTTGATAAGAAGTAAATATGGATGAACTCCAAAGTGGTCCCCTTATGGTGAAATCCCTCATGGGAAGACGCTTTCTAGAGTAAGAGAACCCATGCTTAATTGTGGAATAATGAGATGAAGGAAAGTGAATTTGTTAGGGAAAATATCCTATATGGATAGTTATTGTAATGTCATTTCCGGTGGTATGTGGAACATCACATAATTCCTCACGTTTAGAGAGTTATGGCCATGAGAAGTTGGAGACCCCTGGTTTGGGTAATGCACCCAAGTTTGTTTGATGGGTAATGGTATGAGTTATGATATATTTTCAGATAATACTATTCTATATGGATATTACATGTCATGCCATTTCTGGTGGTATGTAGAAGGTCACATAACTCCTCACGGTTTGAGAGTTATGGCCTTACGAAGTTGGAGGACCCTCATATGTCATCTAGAAGCCCCAAAAGGTCAAAGTAATCAAAGTGGTTTAA
>ML777586.1:378282-458609 GCA_009831015.1 Picea engelmannii | reverse complement strand
TAATAATTTTAATGGAGAAATTAGAAGTGGACCCAACCCTAAAATAAGGAAAGTGGGGCCAAGTGACCTAGAAGATGTTTTTAAGGAAGCTACTTGGAGAGTATAAATAAGAGGCAAGGCTCTCTCATTTGAAACACACTTCAAAATATTGAATATATATAGGTGTATGAGGTATACAAATGATATCTAAGATTAAATTCTAAGGAAAGTGAAGAAAAGAAGGCCGAAATGCAAGGAAGGATAAATTCTTTTGATGGTGCTTTCTAAGGTATGTTATTTTCCAGTCATCTCACCATTTTCACTATAACGTTTTTTCTATAATGATTAAGATCTTGAAATTGCTATGATAGTGAGAAAACATATCCAAGTATATGTGGTTAAAAATTCAGCTTGTGGGTCGTTGTATTTTTGGAGTTACACTCTGTGGAAAATAGGGTTTGTGGTCAGTCCTGAAATTAGTCAAAATCAAGTGTTTCGGGTAAAAACGTCATAACTTATTCATAACAGATCAAAATTATATGAGACCAAATGTGTTGGTTAGGGTACATTCTTTAGTATTATGTGTAATATTTTTATATCATTTCATCAAATATTTTTTGCGGAGAATGCTCTACAAGATCCCTCTCTAGAATAAGCCAGAATTCAACAAGGTATGCCAATTTTGCTATAACTCCTTTTCTGAGAGGTTCCAAGTAGTTCCACTTGGATGAATTGTATAAAACACATTGAGTAACATTATGTATCAATTTTAGATCTTTATACATTACAGGTTCAAAGTTATGATTACTTCAAGTTAGGGTTGTTGACTAATCCAAAACTAGGCATGTGAGACTAAAGAAAAGATTGATGAAAATGCTAGTCTCTTGATTTTAAAGTTAAGGAAGGTTTTTAGAAATGTGAACATATACACCAAGTCTATTACAGATCTACAAAGCATATTTGGATGATAAAATTGAAGAGGGATTTTGGTTGTGGCACATGTTGAGTACATGGTTGAGACAAGTAGTTGATGAGTTGACACATACATGAAGTGTATAGTTGATGATGCTGGTACATATTGTTGATTAATAGTTGATGAGTAGTTGACACATGATTGGAACATACTTGGTACATGGTTGGATGCACTTTTTTTATGGTACAGGTTGATTACAGGTTGGTGCATGGTTGATGCACTTGTTTATGGTACAGGTTGATTACAGGTTGGTGCATGGTTGATGCACTTGTTTATGGTACAGGTTGATTACAGGTTGATGCATGGTTCAAATTTGTTCGTATAGGTTTACAACGGTATATCTCACAGTGATAGTGTGACAGTGGTTCCATCATTCTACTTCTACTTCAGGGTGGTAGGATGGGGCAAGGACATGTGGTTGTAGCCACCTTCCAGTTATGGTTGGAGAACATTGGGGGTTGTAGCCTCCTTCTGGTTGTAGCCAAATATTTGGGGAGTAAATGAATTTGGTGCTTCCAATGAATGTAATTCTTCAATACATATAAGAAAAAACATTCTGTGGTTTTCTCCCGATTTGGGTTTCCACGTAAAACACTGGTGTACTGTGTATGTGTGTGATTGTTTATTTATTACTGCTCATTATTGGATAATAATTCTACATTGATATAACATTTGAAGAAAAAGGATTATAATTACGTTATTACTTATTCACCCCTCCTCTCAGTAATCCAACAAAAACAATATGCACTTACTTATATATGTATATATAACCCATAGAAACAACTATACATTTCTAGCATTTCCTTTGCGTGGAATACATATGTGTATCTTCACAATTATGCGCAATATGTATAATCACATTAGAAGAATACAATAGTTATGTTCCTCCCCTTTTTATGAGTATATATATATATATATATATATATATATATTCAAGATTTTAAGAATTTATTAACATCACAAGATTTCATGGTTCGTCTAACAATGGTAATCAACATAGTATTTACATTCAGTCAATCATTCATATAAGAACTAACATCACATAAACCCACTATATCTCTAAAAGTTTGTAAACAACATAATATTAACTAGAATACAAGTAAAGGTTCTTATCTGAAAAAAATTGATGCTGAGATACAAATGGAACAACTACGTTCCACTCAACCGTAGAACCGAACAACCAAATTACTTGTTCCGTTCACCCCCTAGCCTGACCATGAGTCCATAAGGGAGAATTGAAATGATCCTCTTTTTCTACAGTCCTTATTTCAGATCATAAAATTCCCTTACCTCACACTAAACAATGTTCATAACAACAAGTAATATCCTTTTTTCCACATACTAAGTAGCATCCTGCCTCCCCCATATGTTGTATATCATGAGCATCTTGTGCCTAGGTCTTTTTCCCTCCTTGGAAATTTTCACAGCTTTAGAAATCCCTGATTTTCAGGGGCTTCTAGTGGTCAAATTCCTCATTTTCCACTTGTAAAAATTATCCCTGAGGTAACTCAAGCCCGTTCCCCACTCATGGAGTCATGGTCAGATGTTTTCAACCTGGCTATTCCATTTGTCTTCCATCAATTAATATATAAAAATATTTGTCTTTTACATGTGTCACAATCGAAGAGTTAGTTACGCAAATCAAATCTTTTCCCAAAAGTCATAAATAATTAATTACAAATAATCAAATTCCAAATTTTTATTTTCCATAAATGGCAAAAATTTTCCAAATACGAATTTTCCATAAATGCCAAAATTTTTCCAAATACGAATTTTCCAAAAATAGAAATTTATTCCTCAGTGCACACAGACTTTAATAACTAATTATTTTTGGGGATATTACATCCTCTCCCCCTTTAGTAGAACATTGTCCTTAGTGTTCATTCCTTTCTCGGAATAAGATTGGATAAGATTTCTGCAATTCTTCCTCCAATTCGCAAGTGGCCTCCTCAAGACTAAAGTGCTTCCATTTCACTTTAACCCGGGTGATGGCTCTGTTCCATAGTAGTATTTATTTCCTGTTTAGAATGTGAATAGGTTCCACTTGGAACTTTCCTTCTATTTCCACCTGCACCATGTTCCAATCAATGATGTACGTAGGATCATGAATATACTTTTTCAACAAAGAAACATGAAAAACATTATGAACTTCTAAATTTGCAGGGAGTGAAAGTTGATATGCCACGGGTCCAATTTGAGATAAGATATTGAAGGGGCCACAAAACCTGGGCGCCAACTTTGCACAGTTTCCTAGCTTCAGTGAGCTTCTCCTTGCTTTGACTTTCAAATACATGTGGTCCCCAAATTAGAATTCTTGGTGTCTCCTTTTCAAATCTGTGTACATTTTATGTATGTCTTGTGCCTCTTTTAAATTATGTTGTACCTTTCTTACCATTTTCTCCATTTCCTAGATCATTTTTGGTCCCATCATAATTCTATCTATTGGATTATCCTATCTAATCAGAGTTGTACATTTTTTTTCATACAGTACTTTGAAGGGACTCATCTTAGTTGGCGCTTGATAGCCATTATTGTACGCAAATTCCACTAAGTGTAGGTATTCCTCCCACTTAGTTGGTTTCGTTCTTATGTACATTCATAACATATCTTCCACAATATGAATCATTCGTTCAGTTTTTCCATCCATTTGTGGATGGTAGCTTGTGCTGAAATTCAGATTAGTATCCAACCCTACAAATAATTCTTTCCAAAACGTTGATGTAAATTTGACATCTCCATCTGAAATCACCATTTTATGTATACCATGCAATCTAAATATTTCCTTCATAAACATTTCAACGATGTTAATAGATTTATAATTAGATTTCATAGGTATAAAATGTGAAGACTTGCTAAGTTTATCAATCACTACCATACTCGAATCATTCTTCTTTTGAGTTTTAGGCAAACCTGTGATGAATTCTAGTGAGATAATCTCCCACTTCCATTCTGGTATTGGTAGGGGCTGTAGTAAGCTGGCTGGATGTTGGTGTTCAACCTTCACCTGTTGACAATCTAGGCATTTAGATAAGTATTCAACTGTCTCACCGTTCATGTTAGGCCAATAAAACAACTTCCTCAAGGTTGTTACCATTTTCTGGTATCCCAGATGATAAAAATACGGATTTTTTTGCACTTCATCCAAAAATGTTAGCTTTAATTCAACATAATTTGGTAGGTATAGCCTGTTTTTGAATCTTATCAATCCATTTTTATCCAAACTCAGATATGTTCTGTCCAAATTTTCTCCATTTCCTTGTAAATATGTTATTGTTTTGATGTATTTTTTGTCGTCACAACTTGCATATTTTATTCTTTGTTCAATGTCGTTTTCTTCTCTGCTAATACTTATCTCAAAAAGTCCATTAGTTCTCCTACTTAAGGCATCTACAACTTTGTTTTCTTTACCCTTGATGTGTCTTACTTCAAAATTGAATTCACTCAAGAAGTCCAACCACCTTGCTTGCCTCGCGTTAAGATCTGGTTGACTGAATAAGAATTTCACACCACTATTATCGGTTAGAAACACAAATTTTCTGCCCATTAAATTGTGTCTCCAAATTTTTGGCGCATGAATTACAACTACTAATTCCAAGTCGTGTGTGACGTAGTTTCGTTCATGCTCTTTTAGTTTTCATGATTTGTAACAAATAATGTGGCCTTATTGAGTTAGGAAACCTCCCAAACCTTCTTTCCTCGCATCCATGTGAACTGTAAAGTCTTTATTAGGGTCTTCTACCCTTAAAATAGGTGCAGTAGTTAACAATTCTTTTATCTTATTAAAATTGTCCTGACATTTCTGTGACCAAGTAAACTTTGTTCCCTTTTTCTATAGAGATGTGATTGGGTATGAAATCTTATAGAACCCCTCGATAAATCTACAATAGTAACCGGTAATTCCCATGAGTGACCTAATGTCATCCACATCCTTAGGGATAGGCCATTCCATGATGGATCGTATCTTCTCTGGGTCAACTGCAATACCTTCTTCAGATATTACATGTCTTAGGTACTATATTCTCTTTTGCTAGAAGTCACATTTGTCAAATTTTGCATACAAGTTGTGTTTCCTTAGGGTCTGGAATACTATTTCTAGATGTTCTTCGTGTTCCTCTTATGTTTTTGAATAAAATAAAATGTCGTCAATAAATACCAAAAAAAATTTATCCAAATATTGATTCATCAAACACATAAATGTTGTTGGTGTGTTAATAAGACCAAACAAAATAACAACAAACTCATAATGTTTGTACCTCATTATAAAAGTTTTTTTACTTATATCTTCATCCTTTATTCTGACTTGGTGATATCCAAACCTTAAATATAACTTAGAGAAAATCTGTGTTCCTCCCACTTTGTCAAACAGGTCGTTAATTTTGGGTAGAGGATACTTGTTCTTAATAATCATCTTCTTTAACTGTTGATAATCAATACATAATCTTAAAGTCTCATCTTTCTTTTTAACAAAAAGGATTGGTGCTACCCAAGGCAAGACACTTGGTCTGATGTATTCCTTGTCCAATAGTTCTTGTAGATGAATTTTCAGCTCTGTCAATTCGGTTAAACTCATCCTATAGGGTGTCTTAGATATCGAGGTTGATCCAGGTAGTAGATCGATAGAGAAATCTATCTCTCTTCTTGGAGGCAATTCTGGTATTTCATCCAGAAATAAATATCTAAACTCGTGTAAGACAATAAAGCCTTCTAGGTTGGGTTTATCTTCCTTTTCTAACATATTAGTCACTTGAATAGCATAAATCTGACAACTTTTATTCTTGCATTTTTTAAACTACATGGTTGAAATCTACCTAACTGGGACCATTTTTTTGATGCCTTGTGTTATCATTCAAAAATTCACCCTAGACTGTAATCAAGTGAGCTTGGTAACATCAAAATGTAAATGAATTTTTAAAAGGTCAAATGAACAAGAATCCAAATAAAAAGGCTTTAGCTCAGAAATTTGGGCTAGCATGTACAAATAAAATGAGGTCTTCATTAGCTTCAGTCAGTGAATAGAAGTAAAAGTGAATAGGGGGAAGACTTATTGAGGGAGGTGTAAAGGTCTTCTTATTAACATCAGGTCTTCAAGTAGCCCAAGGAAGAAAAACTCAAACACAAGATCCTCTTGAATTCAAAGTTTAAAGAAAACTGAAGAACATGACAATAGCATTATAATCGAACATTCATCATAACACAACCATGACAAACTCATGTGGATCCTCCAATCATGAATACTTCAACATAAGAGGTAACATGATGATGTAAATAAAAACTGACTTCTACTAATAAAAAATTCTCAAGTCCAATACATAACCAGAGAACAGTTTACTCAGTCAAACAAAATTACAATATGGGAGCCTCAGCTCAACCATTCGAACCCCCATCAACATTTGGAATATTTCTTTATAACAAAAAGGAAAGGAAACAGCTAGAGGTTCGAGTTGGCCTCCCTCACTTCCGATTCTTCCATAAACATATATCCATCTAACACCTATGCTAATAGTTATTTAACAAACTACTATAAAAAAGGAAACATGATGGTAACTGATCCAATAATATTTAAATGACACTTCTTCCCTTGATCTTCATTGATGTGACTCCTCTTGCATGGCAAGTGTCCTGTAGAGGTGGTAATTTGTTATCATGTTTCCAACTACTATCTCAACCATTCTCCACATCATCAACCACCTAAAAGAGTAATGAATTCGAGCTCCTTGATTCCAGGTGCCAGCTGGTAGAATCATTTGGTAGCGCTTTTGGTGTATCTCTGTGAAAATTTCGTCTTTGCCAAAAATTAGGTAGCACCTCCCAAAAAATTTGGTAGTGCTCTGTGAAATTCGCAGCGTCCATCATTACACTACTCAGGAAATTGGGTAGTTCCTATCATTACTCTTCCCAGGAGATTGGGTAGTGCCCGTCATTTACACTGCTCAAGAGATCGGGTAGCGCATTGTGGTTACACTACTTAGGAGATCAGGTAGCGCCTGTGTAGCTCTTCTACATGCTTCGCAGTGCACCCCCTCTTCACATCCATGGCTGTAGATGGTGGAACGAGAGAGAAATTGGGAACATAATCATGGCTATATTTATGACATGGATTTGTGCTTTGGCATGTGGACTTGGCTTGAGTTGAATGCGTGGCTAACATAGGAATTAGGCAATGTAATTTTAACTTGTGGCTTAACTCTTAGACTTAGAACACTGAAATAGATTTGGTTTTTAGGCATATGTAACATGGTTTATGATAATTTGATAGTAAGACACTTAAGTGCATGCATCACATATTTTATAGGCCATATATATATATATATATATATAACATAATTCATAAACTATAAATAGTTTAGAAAAACCTTATATATATTTATAAAAACATTTGGTTAAAAAATGTCTTTATAACAAACTTGTTATAAAGATTTGGCAGTGTTCAATAAGGATTTCTAACCATTTATTTGTAGACCAAGAGGACAAAGCCAAAGGATTTCTTGGTGAAAGTGATCAACAGGATCTTGATGAATAATATGGAGTTTAAGACATTGGCCAAAAGACTAAATAAAATGATAAATCAAGTAGAGAGTGGTGGAAATACTCTGAAACATACCAGTGCTTTTTTATTTCTAACACCTTGTATTGTCCTAACTGTGTTGTTTTCGTCTCTCTAAGTAAGTGATTTTTCATAATAATCCAAAATTACTTTAGGTTTCTCTAACCAATCCATTCCAATGATTATATCATAATATCCCAAAGGTAAAATATTCATATTTAACTTTGTATTTTGGCCATCTAAACTGAGTTCACAATCAGAAATGATATATGTTACTTTTCTCTTAGTCCCTGTTGCTAGCTGCACTAACCATGATTTAGAATGTTTTACTTTCTTAAGCTTGTTTGAATCAACTAAACCAGGAGTAACATAACTCAGACTAGCTCCTGGGTTAATTAAAATAGAAATACAATTATTAGTAACTTTACCTTCGACCTCCACTATAGTGGATTGATGATCAGCTTGTCAGCCATGTACAACTGCATTAATTCTATGCATGCTTCTTCCCACATCACCTATTGTAGAGGCTTCTTACAGGTTATGGAATGTGGTCCTTGCTACGAAGGTTAAATGTGGATAGTTCATCCTTAAATGAGGTTCTCCACACTCCCAACACTTTAATGGTTCCCTGGGGCTGTCCCCAAATTTCCTAGTTCCCAGATTAGTTGTTCTACCTCTCCTTGGGTATTATGGTTGTTAGAATGAGAATATTTCCTTTGGAAGTTCTTTTTCATATTCTGGAAAGGGGCTGGTTGGAAGCCTTTCTTCTGCTAATTCATTCTATCATGTTTCTTATGCTTCCAAGATTTGGGAATTCCAGACCTATGTTTGTACTGATCATAGCACATCCAGACCTTTCTAAGAACTTCGCTTAAAGTTTTGGGATTGACGAATTCAATTCTCTCCTTATAGGACTATTGTAGGCAGCATAGGAATCGTTGTATTTTTACTTTGTCTTCCTTGATGTATGGAACGAATCTTAATAATTTAATAAATTTGTTTATCAGGTCATCCATGGTCATTCGTCCAAGTCTTAACTCATAAAATTCTTTGGTCTTTCTTTCATAATAGATTTATGATAAATAATATTTCTTGAAGTATTTCTGGAAATATGGCCATTCCATCTGTTTCTCTTTTAATCCCTTGTCCAATTTTAGGTCCTGCCACCAGATACACGCTTTTCCCTTCAGGTTATAAATGGCCATTCTGACTTTCATGTTACTAGAATAATTATAAATCTAGAAGTACTTCTTTATATCCAGTAACCATGCTTGAGCCTCTTCCCCTGTCATGGACTCTCCGTCAAAGGTGGAAGGTGTTATATCCTAAAATAAACCAGTCAAATTTATTTTTTTAGGTGATAGGAAGTCATCGAAAAATACATTTCTAATTTTTTTAAGGTTCATTTTTGAGAGCCTTATGTTTGTAATAAATATTGAAAAACAATGGATATGTTTTTTATTTCAAAAAAGTCAAAACTCAGGTTTCAGTGGCTAAGAACATTTCCAAAAGTGCTTCTAATCCACTGAAATCCTTAGCTTTCAGTGGTTTAAACGCAAAATTTGGGGCTCTCTTAGCCACCGAAAGTGCAGAAAAGTCTGTTTTTACTATGTTGAGTCATCATTTTCAAATGATGATTCTCAACAACTGGAGAATCGTTTTGAGAAACGAGCAGAGGTTTTTGTTTCCAACATGTCAAATAACAATAACCTCTCTCATTTTTCCTACCGGTGTCATATATTGGTAGAATCGAATTCATCTATGAGCCCTAATTTTCGGATCTCAGAATTTCCCTATTTGACACATGTTTTTGAAATGCAGATCCCGGGAAAATGAAAACAAATCTCAAAGAACTAAGAGATTTTTTTTATCAAAACAAACCAATCTACAAAATCCTCTTCCATTTTGTACCCAAATAGTTTTATTTGAGATATATAGGTCAATATTAAATAAACATATTTCTGTCTTTTCCCAGCAACCAAAAACATAGAACATGGCAGAAAGCTATTATTTTTGCACAGATCCAAGTTTCCTTGATCCGAATGCCACGAGGATGGTTTCTAATAATTAATGGCATCATTATTGGGTTTCTGTTCCAGTTTTAAAGGGTGCCAATAAGAGGAGAAGATTGAGTTTGCTACCTTATTTTGGCAAAAAACTGTCTTTTTGGAAAAGGTGGAAAATTCGAATTATATATCAACTCATGAAGATCCATGCAACTATCAAATATCATGAAGCTATGAAGATCATTAGAGATAAGGAGTTGACCTACTTTATAGAATCTTTTCCTATTCTCTTCTATCATTTTTTTACTTTCTATTTCAAGTAAATCTGATTCGGTTTTCTAGGATCTGGATATCTGATGTAAAGGCTATAAAGCCATAAACTTTTGAGCAACCAAGGGTTCAATTTTTAGTTATACTATGTTGTCATTGTAATAAGATAACCTTTCTAATAGATATTTGGCCCGCAATCTTCTTTCATTGATGTTTTCATATCTTCTTTCTTCTTTCTGTTCATGCTTATGAGTGATAGCTATTCTTTGTCTATGTTCACATAATCCACTAGTGACTGTCAACTCACTGTCTGATTATTGAACAAAGGATCATAGGCTGTTATACTAGTTTCTAGACCCATCATATCTATTGTTTTATATATGTATGATTTGGTTGATGTGATTAGTTTCTGTTCCATTTGATACACACCTATCTGATTATATCTCTTGAAAGCCTTGCACTGTTGAATATGCATAGACATTCTCGAATATATAATCTAGTTAGTTATATATTCATATTGATCCAATCATTACCCACTATTGAGTGAACCATTGCAAGATTAGTTAAGTTACCAAGCATCTCTGAGATACAACCTAGGAGAGTTTCCTGGAGTGAAAACAAATTGGCGTCATTTCTAGGGAAAGGAGATTGAAGCTCAGCATCCTTTGGAGATGACATAGATCTGATCTTTGATGATAGACAAAGGTTTGACACAACATTGGTTGTAATCATCTATCTAGCGACTCCATGACGAAAAGATTCACTGACGATTCCATTGTTCATAAATCTGCTAGTGACTCCACTAGTATGAAATGAATAAGAGGTATGAATTTTGCAATTTCTCAAGTATTTTGGGTTACCCTCATCCAATACCTTGTAAAGATGAATGGGAAAATAGTCTTCCCAGATTTCGAGGAGAAGAGTGGGAAGTGCTAGCTGAACACTTGTTGGAATTTCATGACTTTATTCATCGTCTTGAAATTATATAGGAGGATGTTCAAATTAAGCTTTTCAGTTATCCATTAGAGGGAATTTCTCTTGACTAGTGCATGTCTCTTCCAAATACAAGTGTTAGCTCTTTGACAGGTTTCCATACAGCCTTCAATTCCTTTTGTAAAGAATATTTTCCAGTTGAACATATTTTCGAAGGATGTTGTAATGAGTTTTCTTTGCTTCATAAAAATTATGTTAGTCATGAAACTCAAATCTGTGATGTTGCATCTATTATAGAAGGAGACATTTATCATGAAGATCAAGAGGTGTTGAATGATAGTAATAACATAGAAACATCTTCCATCATATCAGATGTGTCTGTTGTTTTAGATATTAATGAAGATCAACATGCCTCTTTTGAATATATTGATTTCAAAGAACAAATGCATACATTAGATGGAAAAAGTAGTGAATCTGAGTCAGAAGGAGATGGTGAAGGAGAACATAAATTTATGATGTATGTTTCTTTTCCAATTGAAAGAAGCCAACAACACCAGCAACAACAACAACATTTCAGTTCTCAATTGGAACAGCAAGAGTACCATCTTTATCCTTATGAACACGTTGCTTCAAATTATGATGAAGAACAAAGTGATATTTTTCCAAATCTTTTTCAATAATCTATTGCTGATAACTCAATGCATGAATATTCATCTCTGTCATTAGGATTTCATCATGATATTACTATATTCGACAAATGTAATGATGAAGAAGAAGATTTTAAGTTTTGTGAAGATCTTTTCACTTCTGGAATTTCATTTAGTTCTATTATTCAGCAGACAGATGATCAAAAATGTGTGCATGTTGTGGTTGATGCTAGTTATAAACATGTTGATCAAAATTATAGTGAAGATCAAGAATATACCTTCAAAAATTGTCAGATGTGATAGGACAACATATCATCATGAATTTAGATTACAGAGATATGGTGAAGGGGAGAAAAAAGGTTCAGATCAGTAGTTGAGCTTGCATTTTCCTTCGACAGAGGGAGAACAATTCACATTCAACATCGATATTAATGAAGGAAGCCGAAATCATTTCAATTTCTAGTTGAAGCACTGTTATGAAGAGGTATTTCTTTGTGACATTTATGACGATATTGCAAACTATTTGGAGTCTATGAGTAGCATATATGTTAAGGTATTTTTGTCAGATGAAAGTTGACTTTACCATCTCTTCATACCACTTTTTTGTTGGCTATGCATTCCATTATTTTTCGGGTCAAGACCAAGAAAATGTTCAGTAAATAAGTTTTTGATATGGCTTCATTGGAAGCATGAGTTTACTTGATTAAGAGACAGTATAGTTGGTTAGTGTAGGAGTAGGAAGCTAAATAAGCTCTTCATATGAACAAATAGATTGTTTTCAGGTTTCTTGAATAAGCAGAGAGTCATGTATTTTAGAAGTCATTTCTAGACTACAGATATGTTCTTAGACAGACCTAAAAACATAGTCTCCCAATGAAGATGTCAGTATTCAACAATGATAATAAAAAGCAAACAACTTGTACCATTTTTTATCCATCAGAAGATATGCATATTGAATGATCTATGGAGGTTACCTCTTCTGCTTGGAGCCGATGATTGGGAGATGTCTAGATAGGCTTTCATTGGAGAGATTCAACTATGAATCTATTTTCGACCAATACAACAAACTTTCACTAGTTGATTGAAGAAGGGAAAGTTAGGGCTCAAAAGATAAATTGTGTACAACAGTGTAAGGGGACCTTCTTCTAAAGTCACAAGGTTTTCACATCTAAAATTCTTATCCTCACAGTATTTAGCATTTGATTTAAATTATGAAAGAATTATCTTACTATGCTAAACCTTAACATTGACAATGGAATTAAAGTAGGGTAAAATGATGAAAGCTACAGTTTTTGAAGGTTATATGAGACATAAAATAAAATATCCAGGTCTACAACAGCTTCCACAACACTTGGATCATTCATTGAAGCTACTCATCAACTCAATTTTCTCATACATAGTCAGCAGTCAGTTTAACCTACAAGAGATGGGTGTCCTATCTAGTTCATACTCTGTTTTTGGCTTGAATAAATAAGAGCAGGGATGACAGACTTGGATAAGTATATTTACTTCATAAATATGATGATACTGAAACTTTGTATGCATGTATTAAGTCGAAATGAATGATCCAAAAGATTACACATAGTGATATATAAACTAATAAAAGATACATGGTACGAATGATAAGTAGTACTAAAGTATATAAACATATCCTCATAAGCCTAGAAGAAGAAGATCTCGAGCTATAAATAATGATTCATTTTTGCAATTTTGAAAGTTATTCTTCAAATAGTGCTTTCGGTGGCTTAATCGGGCTTCCACAATCTCCCTTAGCCACTGAAAGGAAATCTTTCGGTGTCTTACAAGATAGAATTTTGGCTCCTTAGCCACCGAAAGCGTAGAAACTGTCAGATCACTTTTATTTTTGCCTAGATAAGATTTTTTTGTTTCCAGATTACATGGAAATAGTTTTTTATGAAGGATAACAATTAAGGGGATACAAATCATCATCCCTTTCCAGATTTTGAGGCATATGACATGGAAAGAAGGTTAACTGTCCATTCTATTTTTCGCCAAAGTTTTGGCTAGCTATCAAAAGATGAGTTTGAGTACTTGATCATCTCATCAAGATTTTGAAGGACATGAAGATAATTGAGATAAGGAGTTGACCTAGTAAATAGGATATTTTCCTATTCTCTTGGAACTGCTTTTTACTTTCCATTTTAAGTAAATTTGATCCAGTTTTCTAGGATCTATATATCTTTGGTAAAGGCTATAGGTGGGCTACATGTTGAATATAGGTTTGCAGGGGATCAGTTGTAAAGGCAAAATGACTCCATAGCCCAATGGTAAAGGCTACAGGCAAACTATAGGTTCACAAAAGATCAGTTGTAAAGGCCAGATGACTCCATGCCCAATGCTAAAGGCACAAGATCTGCTAGGTTCTTGAAACCTCACAGGGACGTTTCTTCCCCAATAGGAGCCAGATGTTATCTCCTAAAATAAACCGGTCAAATTTGTTTATTTAGGTGATATGAATTCATCGAAAAATACATTTCTAAATTTTTTAAGGTTCATTTTTGAGAGCCTTATGTTTGTAATAAAGATTGAAAAACATTGGATTTGGTTTTTATTTCAAAAAAGTCAAAACTCAGGTTTTGGTGGCTAAGCTCCTTTCCAGAAGGGATTCTAAGCCACTGAAATACTTATCTTTCGGTGGCTTAAACGTGAAATTTGGGGCTCTCTTAGCCACCAACAGTGCATAAAAGTTTGTTTTTACTATGTTGAGTCATCATTTTCAAATGATGATTCTAAGCTACTGGAGAATATTTTTTAGAAAAGAGCAGAGGTTTTTGTTTCTAACATGTCAAAGAACAATAATGTCTCTGATTTTTCCTACATATGTCATATATTGGGAGAATCAAATTCATCTTTGAGCCCTAATTTTCGGATCTCAAAATTTCCTTGTTGACACATGTTTTTGAAATGCATATCCCGGGAAAATGAAAACAAATCTCAAAGAAATGAGAGAGGTTTTTTCTCACAACAAACCAATAAACAAAATAATATTCCAGTTTGTACCCAACCATTGTTATTTGAAAAATATAGGTCAATATTAAAGCAACATATTTTTGTCTTTTCCCAGCCACCAAAAGCACATAATAGGGCAATAAGCTACTATTTTTGCACAGATCCGAGTTTCCTTGATATGAATGCCATGAGAACAGTTTCTAATGATAGATAATAATTAATGGCATCATTATTGGGTTTCTGTTCCAGTTTTAAAGGTTGTTAGTAAGAGGAGAAGATTGAGTTTGCTACCTTATTTTGGCAAAAAACTGTCTTTTTGGCAAAGGTGGCAAATTCGAATTATCTATCAACTCATGAAGATCCCTACAGCTGTCGAAGATCATGAATATATGAAGATCATTAGAGATAAGGAGTTGACCTAATTTATAGGATCTTTTCCTATTCTCTTGTATCAGGTTTTTACTTTCTATTTCAAGTAAATTTGATCCGGTTTTCTAGGATCTAGATATCTGATGTAAAGGTTATAAAGCCATAAAATTTTGAGGAACAAAGGGTTCCATTTTGAGTTCTACTATGTTTTTATTGTAATAAGAGACCCTTTCTAATAGATATTTGGCCTGCAATCTTCTTTCATTGATGTTGTCAGATCTTCTTTCTTCTTTTTGTTTATGCTTATGAGTGATAGCTATTCTTTGTCTATGTTCACATAATCCACCGGTGACTGTCATCTCACTGTCTAATTATTTAGCAAAGGATCATAGGTTGTTATACTAGTTTCTATACCCATCATATCTATTGTTTTATATATGTATGATTTGGTTGATGTGATTAGTTTATGTTCCATTTGATACACACCTATCTAATTATATCTCTTGAAAGCCTTGCAATATTGAATATGCCTATACATTCTTTAATATACAATCTAGTTAGTTAGATATTCATCTTGATCCAATCATTACCCACTATTGAGTGAACCATTGCAATATTAGTTAAGTTACCAGGCATCTTTGAGATACAACCTAGGAGATTTTGCTCGAGTGATAACAAAAGGTTTGATCTTTTTTAATTCGACTTCGAGGTGGTCCACCTGTTTTCTTTTCCTTCCTATGGTTGTTTTATTCTCTGTTGTTGGTGTGCCTTCAGAAGAAATATTCTCGTTTTCTGCTTCAGGACCATAATTTTTGGAGGATCTTTTGCTGACTTCTTCTTCCTTGTCGTTGTATTTTGGGCTCTTCATTTTTATGATGCTACGTAGAAACACTTCATTCATCTCCTGTTGGTCTTTGTGTGCCTTTTTCAGTTTCTCATTATCTGCCTTGAAAGCTTGCAGCTCCATGATAAGGTTCCTTATTGTTTCTAGAACCTAGGTGGATGAAATTCCTTCACTATTTTGTCCAGGTTCTTTAGGAGGTCCTTGATCGAGATTATCTTCAAGTTTGATCTCCTCTTCATTCTGTGCTGCCATTATCACGACAAAACAAAAAAATTATGTTTGTAACAATACGCATTTTTGTTACTTTTTCTTTTAACAGAAATAAAATGTACTAAACTAAGTTTGGCCTTGCCCTAAGGTCCAAGTGTTATAACCTTCTACTCTGATAGAATATGTAATGTACCCCAAATTTACCAAATAAAAAAAAAATCTTAGGTGCATTAAAACTTCTTGACTTTGATATGCTTGATCAAGCTTAATTCTATTACTGTCGCTTTCAAAGTTACAACATATACCTCCTCATAATTACGTCAAGCAACCAATACCAAGATAGCTATCTTCTCTAAGTGAAATCGTGCCTATTAAAATAATTCAGTATATGTGAAACTGGTCAGTACATTCAACACTATAAATAATAGGCTAGCATTTAGTCTGCTCATGAAATCTGTATTATCAAAATGATGTCTGTAAGTGTTATTGTGTCCATAATGGGACTATAGAAACCATATCCTAACATGGGTACTAATATTATCATATAGGATCTATATAAGTGGTTTTACCAAAGTATTCAACACGTATGTGAAAGTCACACCATATTTAGATTTGTAGACATTAAGTGAAATCCTAACACTTCTTATATAGTTATTTGTTTATCACAAAAGTAGTCCCCCTACTTGTTATATATATATATATATATATATATATATATATATATATATATATATATATATATATATATATATATATATCATAGGTTATGTGAATTAATATATATATGTAACATTCCACCAATTGTATTTTGAAAATAGGCTTCCTACCACATACAGATTATGTCTAACACATTAGCTGGATGATAAGCGCACATAAATTAGAGTTACAAAGGGATGTTAAGGGTTGTTATGACATCTCATACATTGACGTGTTATGTTCCATATGCATATAGTCTTGCAAAGGAGCCACGCCTGAACTTATACCTAACCGTGCTAACCCTACTTAACTTATATCACATCTCAGCATTGAATAGGTTTGTAAGTTGTGTTAATGGTGGTCATATTTGTTCGTCAATTGCATTTAGCACTGGATATGTCATTTAAACTAGGTTTTTTCACACTGGATGCTTGGGAATCCATGCCCAATGCTAGCTCACCATATCTGTTCATTCACATGGCTAACATACCATGGATTATTGTCATGCCATTACTCCTCATTTTTCAATAGGTTTGAGGCTATTCCTCTCATTGTATTCCTTGGTTTCACAAAAAAAAACTCCTCTTCTCTATGTGCGTTTGTCCTCTACACAACCCCCTGTGGATTCACTCTGTGTGTTTGGCAACTTGGAGATACGACTTTCAGTCTTGGTAAACGATATTGGAAACGAGACCAGTCGGATCCTCTCTACGCAAGGTAATTCCTGACTCTTTCTTTCTTATCTTTCTGAACTCTCATGAGTAAAACTAGTTTAGAATGGTTGGTGTTTAGCAAAACTTGTTATCTCGCCTTCATGGTATTCCTTCCAGTTTCTGCACTGGTCCAAAAGCTTCAATGTCCCATTTTCATTTACTTACCTTACTTTGGAACATTGTTATCAGTTACATTTCCTCATGTAATCATATTTCTTTTGACTGTGGGGAGTGCTAAAATATATATGTTGCATTTGGAGTGTTAACCCTGAAAATATCTTATCTTAGTCTAGTAATGTTTTAAATACTTTAGGTGTGTCTTTACAGGGTTACCCTGTGGAAGCCTAAAACGTAGTTCAAAGGGGTCACCTTTTGTATTACCTCGCTGAAGATTTAGGGATTTTAACCCTACAAAAGTATATAAATTTAGAAAAGTATAAGCCGGATAGACCCTCTGGGGTTTTCGTAAATTTGGTCTCTGTAATTCTTTTACTTAATGTGTAGATTAACAACAGATATCTCATTTATGTTTTAATCTTTGCACTACATGTGGTGATAGCTGGAGACACGAAAATCTCTCTGTCTGTAATCAAATTTTGTTTGGGTAAAATAAAAATGTAACAGTGGTCTAACTTCTGATTTCATGGTTTACCTTCTATATTATCACAGGCACATATCGATATACGTAGACATGTATTAATCTCAATTCTTTATATTATAAATTTTCTTGAAAATGTATAAAATGATTTCTCACCTATAACTCAATATCCTGACCTCTGTTCTTGGGTTTCTCTCTGATTTTTTATATAGCAATTTGTAAGTATTATTTTTTATGGTAGAATGTTCTGCCAACTCTATCTGCATTTCCGAATTGGGAAAGAACGTGCCTCTTGTGGAAAAAGTGACTTTGTTGTGTGTAATTTGAATTTTAATACTCTCATTATGTAAAATGATTACTTACCCATTATGGGGCTTCATCATTGAGTCTGAGTCATTTCCGTTTTAAAACAAATCTTCCTTGCATTCCTTTTATTCATACAATATTGTATAAAATGAAAACCTACACTCTTTACATATACGAGAGAATGGTTGTACTCCTAGTAGAATGCACATTTGTACTCTGTGTGAGTTAATATAACTCTGTTTAAAATTGACATTTAACCCTGGGTATGCCGTGGAAATTATTTACCTTCTATGGATTTTACATCTGAAATCTGGGTGGTTACTAAATGTTTTAGCATTGTTTTAATTACTATTTAAATTTTGGTGCTTCAAGTTATTTCTTCCAGTTACA
Source organism: Picea engelmannii (assembly GCA_009831015.1). Taxonomy (NCBI): domain Eukaryota; kingdom Viridiplantae; phylum Streptophyta; class Pinopsida; order Pinales; family Pinaceae; genus Picea; species Picea engelmannii. The sequence goes on along the minus strand of ML777586.1, from coordinate 440,161 downwards.
AAACTAATGATGGGGCCCTGTCTTCTTTTCTAGGGTACCCATTAGCCATTCCTGGGTCCACTCTTCCCCTTTGGACTGTGGACAAATTCATTGTTTGAACGTCGGTGGGAAAACTTCTTTTATGCTAAATTTAAGCTAAGTATTATTTCATTTGATTACTATTTATTTTCATTTGATTACTTAGCACAGTCTACTGAATATATTGATTTCCCTTTGCACGTTTAATCAGTTTGAAGGAAATGAATCCAAGGGATCGCCTTCCTCGAAAAGGTATTCGAGTTCCGATCTTGGCATATAATTAAAACTTCTCAGGTTTTGTTTACTAGTGGTACATGATCTTTACCTCGGGGTACTCTACTGTAATAATTTTGAACCAGGGTTTCCTGCCTATACATATCATTGGTGATTTAATTCTTAAATGAACATATAGTTTATTGAAACCATTGGAACAAGTTTTTCTTCAAGTGTTATAACAACTATTGTATCTTGTATTTGTAGACCATGGAAAATCTTTGTTTATAGGCCTGATGTAATATAAAAACAATGGATTGTTAAGTTCCCTATCTATTCCTTCATAGTCCTCATATGATTTGAATAATGGTAAATATTTATACACTCATGAAGTTCAAGGATTGATATAAATTTTTCTTTATATGAAAACAATATGTACTTATATATATATATATAACCCATAGAGACAACTACACATTTCTAGCATTTCCTTTGCATGGAATACATATGTGTATCTTCACAGTTATGCACAGGATGTATAATCACATTAGAAGCATACACTAGTTTTGTTCCTCAATGGAACAAGTAATTTGGTTGTTCTGTTCTAAGGTTGGGTGGAATGTGGTTGTTCCATTTCTGTCTTAGCATCATTTTTTTCTTCAGATAAGCACCTTTACTTATATTCTGGTTAATTTCATATTGTTTACAAATTGTTAGAGATACAGTGGGTTTATGTGATGTTAGTTCTTATATGAATGATTGACTAAATGTAAATACTATGTTGATTACCATTGTTAGACGAGCGATGAAATCTTGTGATGTTAGTAAATGCTTAAAACCTTGACTATATATATATATATATATATATATATATATATATATATATATATATATAAGTACATATTTTTTTCATATAAAGAAATGTTTCTATCGATCCTTGGACTGCATGAGTGTATAAATATTTACAATTATTCAAATCATATGAGTACTATGAAGGAACAGATAGGGAACTTAACAGTCCATTTTTTTAATATTACATCAGGCCTATAAACATAGATTTTCCATGGTCTACAAATACAATATACAATAGTTGTTATAACATTTGAAGAAAAACGTGTTCCAATGGTTTCAATAACGTGTATGTTCATTTAAGAAGTAAATCACCAATGATATGTACAGCCAGTAAACCCTAGTTCAAAATTATTATAGTAGAGTACCCTGGGGTAAGGACCATGTACCACAAGTAAACAGAACCTGGGAATTTTTAATTATATGCCAAGATCGGAACTCGAATACCTTTTCGAGCAACGCAATCCCCTGGATCCATTTATTTCGAACTGATTAAACATGCAAAGGGAAAGAAATAGATTTAATAGAATGTGCTAAGTAATCAAATGAAAATAAATAGTAAGAAAAGGAAATAATATTTAGCTTAAAGTCAACATAAAATCAGTTTCCCCACTGGCGTTTGAGCCACAAATCTTTCCACGGTCCAAATGGGAGGAGTGGACCCAGGAATGACCGATGGGTACACTTGAAAAAAAGACAGGGCCCCATCATTAGTTTTGTAACTGAAAGAAATACCTTGAAGCACCAAAATTTAAATAGTAATTAAAACAGTGCTAAAACATTTAGTAACCAACCAAATTTCAGATGTAAAATCCATAGAAGGTAAATAATTTCCATGACATACCTAGGGTTAACTATCAATTTTACACAGAGTTATATTAACTCGCGTAGATTACAGATGCGCATTCTACCAGGATTACAATCGTGCTCTCGTGTATGTACAAAGTGTAGGTTTTCATTTTATACAATGTTGCATGAATACAAGGAATGCAAGGAATAATTTTTTTAAACGGAAATCACTCATTCTCAATGATGAAGCCCCATAATGGGTAAGTAACCATTTTACATAACCAGAGTATTCAAAATCGAATTACACACAACAAAGTCGGTTTTTACACAAGAGGCACATTCTTTCCCAATTCGGAAATGCCGACAGAGTTGGTGGAACATTCTACCATAAACAATAATACTTACGAATTTCTATATAAAAACTTAGAAAGAAACCCAATAACAGAGGTTGATATATTGATTTATAGGAGAGAAATTGTGCTATACATTTTCAAGAAAAGTTATAATATAAAGAATCAAGATTCATACATGTCTACATATATCGATATGTGACAATGATAGTACAGAAGAAAAACCATGAACTTAGAAGTTAGACCGTCTGTTACATTTTTGTTTTACCCACACCAAATTTGATTACAGACAGAGGGATTTTCATGTCTCCAGCTATCGCCACATGGAGCGTAGAGATTAAAACATAAATGGGAGATATGTTGTTAATCTACATAGTAAGTAAAATAATTACACAGACCAAATTTACGAAAACCCTAGAGGGTCTATACAACTTATACTTTTCTAAATTTATATACTTGCGTAGTGTTAAAATCCCTAAATCTTCAGTGAGGTAATACAGAAGGTGACCCCTTTGAATGACGTTTTAGGCTTCCACAAGGTAACGCTATAAAGACACACCCAAAGTATTTAAAACATTGCTAGACTGAGATAAGATATTTTCAGGGTTAACACTCCAAACGCAACATATATATTTGGGCACTCCCCACAGTCAAAAGAAATATAATTACATGAGGAAATGTAACTGATAACAATGCTCCACAGTAAGGTAAGTAAATGAAAATGAGACATTGAAGCTTTCGAACCAGTGAAAAAACTGGGAGGACTACCACGAAGGAGAGATAACAAGTTTTTCTAAACACTAGTCATTCCAAACTAGTTTTACCCATGAGAGTTCAAAAACATAATAAATAAAGGGCCAGGAATTACCTTGCGCAGAGAGGATCTGACTGGTATCGTTTCCAAGATCATTTACCAAGACCGAAAGTCATATCTCCAAGTTTCCAATCACATAAGGTGAAGCCACAGGGGGTTGCACAGAGGAAAAACAAACATAGAGAAGAGGAGGGTTTTTTCGCGAAACCAAGGAATACAATAAGTGGAATAACCTCACACCTATTTCAAAATGAAGAGTAATGGCATGAAAAGAATCCATGGTACGTTAACCATGTGATTGAACGAATATGGAGAGCCAGCATTAGGCATGGCTTCCCAAGCATCCAGTATGAATACACCTGGTTTAAATGACATATCCAGTGATAAATGAAATTTACGGACATATATGACTGCCATTAACACAAATTACAAACCTATTCAATGTTGAGACATGATACGAGTTGAGTAGGGTTAGCACGGTTAGGTATAAGTTCGAACATGGCTCCTTTGCAAGACTAGATGCGTATGGTACATGAAACATTGATGTCTAAGATGTCATAACAACCCTTAACATCCCTTTCTAACTCTAATTTCTATGCGTTTATCATCCAGTTAATGTGTTAGACAGAATATGTATGTGGTAGAAATCATGCTTTGAAAATACAATTGGTGGAATGTTACAGATATATATTAATTCACATAACCTACAATATATATATATATATATATATATATATATATATATATATGAAAATGATATTGATATATATATATAATGATTAGGGGGCCTACTTTCATGCTAAGCAAATAACTATATACATATGGATCGTGGTGTATGCTAGGAACTTCATGTATGGTTATATATATAAGAAGCGTTAGGATTTCATTTAATGTCTACAAATCTAAATATGTTGTGACTTTCACATACGTGTTGAATCCTTTGGTAAAACCACTTATATAGATCCTATATGATAAGAGTAGTACCCATGTTAGGATATGGTATCTATAGTCCCTTTATGGACACAATAAGACTTACAGACATCATTTTGATAATACATATTTCGTGACCAGACTAAATGCTAGCCTATTATTTATAGTGTTGAATGTACTAAATAATTTCACATATACTGAATTATTTTAATAGGTATGATTTCACTTAGAGAAGATAACTATCTTGGTATTGGTCACTTGTAATTATGAGGAGGTACATGTTGGACAACTGAGAGGGGGGGTGAATCAGTTGTTACCGTGCTTAAACAATTATGCTTCTTTTGAAATCCTTACAAGGCACTCAATGATGATCAAAATAATGCAGGGAAATAAACAAATGGCACATTTAGCATCAGTCACATATATGAGAAACACAGAGACAGATATTTCTCGAGGAAACCCATACAATGTAAAAACCTCTTCTTCTTTATATGATAAGTATTATTTACATTCTTTACATTATCATACATATGAGCACCAACTCATTGTGAGGCTACAACCTCTATTTTTGCAAGCTGCAACTTGCTGAAAGCACCAACTCTCTGTTTTCTCTAGCACCCACTAGAAGGAAGCACCAACTCCCTGGTTTCTCTAGCACCAACTAGAAGGAAGCACCTACTCCTTGGTTTCTCTAGCACCAACTAGAAGGAAGCTACTACTCCCTATGTTCCAGCACCCACTTGAATCTCTGAGGACACCAGTCCTCCCTAGCAGCTCCCTACCACCCTGGATTATCAATATGTGTTACTGAAACCTATTGCAGTGATATAATGTTTAACAATAGCTTACCAGTCTCATCACTATTCTGCAAGATGTCGCTGCTCCATCTGCCTCACAGCCTTCCTGCATGCATACATTGCACTTTCGATTCTTCTTCCTTTTGTGCTCTGTACTCCATTCCCATTCAATGCCCCTTTTCTCTTCTGGCCATACCAGCTCTTGCACTTCACCTCCTTCTTCCTGCATGCATCACCCACCGTAGCAACAACAACCTCATCACTTCTCTGTTTCGTGTTCTTATAGCCTCTATGCACCTTGTGCATGCAATATGCACAATGCTTCTGCATCTCTTCACAATGAGTGCTCTGTCTGATCATCACTACGACTTCTCAGCTTCTCTGGCAGTTTGCCCATGTGTTCAACATCACTAAATGTCATGTTGAGATTCCTCAGCCTCTATGGTAGTCGAGACTCTTCGTCTTCTCTGGCATAGTCGAGCTTATACTTTCTGCGTCAGTTATAAAATTCAACGCTCATCCACTTGTCAGTCCCTCTAAGAATCATCTTCATTCACTGGAAGAATCTTGGAGACTCTTCAGATCCTCTGGCAATTCAACCCATGTGTCTATCATCACTAGGTGTTATGTCGAGATTCCTTTTTTCTTCTCTATGGAAGTTGAGACTCTTTGTCTTCTCTGTTACACTCGAGCTCACCCTCTCTGTTTCAGCTACAGTCTCCAACCCTCTTGCAGCTATCAATAGCCCCTATGACCTATCTTCATCCCATTAGAATATTCCCAGAGACTCTTCAGGTCCTTTGGCAGAAACCATCAATGGTTTCTAGCAATTACACTATGAGGAGCAAGATTATCCCTCCGATTATGCTCAAATTCACCTGCATCGTTGGATTAACTTTGAAGGTTATTTTCGTTATTTACCCATTTCGCACTTTCACAATTCGAATATTCTACGATGAGACATCTTGACTCTCCATGTCACGAGATCTGAAAAGGAGCTTGGATGCTCTAGCTCCCTCCTCTACATGACCACAGGCAGTGACCACCGATTACAACAACAATTCACCTTTTTGGTATTTCGGCATTCGTATGATCCAGTGTCTCGACACTCCCAGATGTGATCCCCGAAATTCCAAGACGGAGCTCATCTGCACTAGGTCCTTCGTCCACATGACCACACACAGTGACCAGAGGCTACACTAAAAGGCGTTTCGAACTCATGATCTTCATCGACCCTGATCGATGGTCCACGATCTTGATGAATCAACGGTCCAGATCTTTTCATGATATCACATCTTGCTATTCCTTAGATGGAGGTTCTCATCACTCTAAGTCGCGAGAGGTGAAACTCCGAGATGGAGCTCAAATCGATGGTCCACATTCTTGGTGAATTGACGGTCCATATATTATCGTGAGTTCGAATATCGCGATTCCTGTGATGGAGGTTCTCATCACTCCAAGTCACAATAGGAAAATCTCTGAGATGGAGCTCAGATCAACAGTCCACATTCTTAGTGAATTGATGGTCCAGATCTTATTGTGAATTCGCATCTCGCGATTCCTGTGATGGAGGTTCTCATCACTCCAAGTCGCAATAGGCGAATCTCTGAGATGGAGCTTAGATCAACAGTTCAGAATCCTTGGTGATCTGACGGTCAAGATATTTTCATGATATCACGTATTATGAGTTTGAACCTCTTTCCTTTGGATTTCCTGATCTGCGAAACCCCGAAATGGAGTCTTTGTGGTGCTCTGATTTTTCACCACGCATCCTCTTGATCCAATGGTCAATGACTATCCTTTCTGACGTGGTCTTCCATATTCACCTCCTAGATTTGACGGCCTAGATCACACCTTGATCCAATGACTCAAATAATATCGCGATTTCGCATATCGCAATTTCTCCATTCTTGTTGCAAAGTGTTTCGACACTCCAACTTCTGGTATCTAAAACCCCAAAATGGGGTTGGATCAACACTTTGAGCTTGCCATTCGATCATCGTTGATGAACTTTCCATCAATGACAAGCATACGTTGCCTGTAAAACATGCCAACAATATCCCCCTTTGGCATTGATGGCAACAAAGGCACCTAGATTCTTTTATCTCCCTTTGACATTAATGTCAAAGAGAACATGCTCCCCCTGAGCTGTTGCAGTATTTTTAGGAGGTATTAGATATTAAACCAACATAAACTCCCCTTGACCGGATGGACTCTCTTAGATGTGAGACGGGATGACACCCATCTTCTGTCTAAGATATTCAAAAGGTGTCTTGGCTAGGGGTTTAGTAAAGATGTCTGCAATTTGTTATGTAGTGGGAATGTAATGGACCTGAACAATCTAATTGGTGACCTGCTCTCTTAGAAAATGATATTTTATGGGAATATGCTTGGTCTTGGAGTGGAATACAGTGTTTTTAGACACACTTATGGCACTAGTGTTATCACAATGAATTGGGATCAGTGCAATGTATTTTACCTCCAAGTCTGCAAGTGTCTGAATCATCCATAATATCTAAGTGCAACAGGTAGCAGAAACAATGTACTATGCCTCTATGATTGATAAAGAAATGGAACCTTGTGTTTTACTAAGCCATGCTACTAAAGAATCACCCAGGAAGAATGCTCCTCCACTGGTGCTTTTTCTCTCATCGACAGAGTTTGCCCAATCTGCATCTGAGTAAGCAGTTAACTGAAAATTCTGATTTCTGGGATACCACAGACCATAAGTCATTGTTTCTTACCTGAATATCCTTTTGAAATCTTGTAAATGACTCTGTTTAGGTGCATCCTGATATCTTCCTACCATTCCTACAACATGCATTATGTCTGGGTGAGATGTTGTGGTGTACAACAGGCTGCCTATCATTGATCAATATGAGCTTTGATCAACATCAGGTGAATCATCATTCTTTCTTAATTTACATCTAGTTACCATAGGTGTACCCACAGGTTTAGAATCTTCCATTTGAAACCTTTTCAACATTTCTCTTAGATATTTTTCTTGAGAAATGAACATCCCTTCGGACCTCTGAGGAATTTGCAGACCAAGAAAAAATGACAGTTCTCCTATCATAGACATTTCAAACTCAAACTCCATGGCAGAAGAAAACCATTGTACCAATGAATCCTGATTACATCCAAAGATGATGTCATCTACATAGACCAAAACGATGAGCAAATCATTATCCTTTGTTTTAATATACAGATTGTTGTTAGTGTTTCCTCTCTTGAACCCTTTTTCTTTGAGATACGTATCCAATCTATGATATCAGGCTCGAGGGGCTTGTTTTAACCCATATAAATCTTTCTTCAGCTTGCATATTAATTCAGGGTTATCAGACAGTTTGAAACCCTCTGGTTGTTCCATATAGACTTCTTCACTTAAATATCCATTTAGAAAAGCTGACTTGACATCCATTTGATAGACTTTAAATATTTTATGACAAGCATAGACAAGAAACATTTTGATAGCTTATAATCTTGCTACGGATGCAAATGTTTCATCAAAATCCAGTCCTTCTATCTGAGCATAGCCTTTACCGACTAACCTTGCTTTGTTCCTGATAACTTGTCCTTGCTCATTCAACTTATTCTTAAAGATCCATTTGGAGCCAATGACGTTTTTACCTTCAGGTCTTTTAACCATCTCCCACGTATTGTTTTTCTCAATCTGATCAAGTTTGTCATTCATTGCTTTAACCCACTGGTCATCTTTACTGGCTTCATTAAAATTCTTGGGTTCCAGCATGGATATGAAAGCTATATGAGATTGTTCGGTGTTTTTGATTAGCTTTCTTCTGGTTTGTACACCTTTGCCTTTTTCTCCAATTATCTGACTTGCATGATGATTCTTTTGAATGATTCTGGAGGAAGAAGTTGTAGTTGACTGCTGATTTGAGTCTGTCTGAGTGTCCGAGTCTTCATCTGATTCAGAGTCTTCATCTGATTCAGAGTTTTCATTTTCTGATTCTTGGACCTGTTCATCTTCAGCTTTAGTTGTGTCTTATGTAGAAGACTCATTACTGTACACCTCTCTTGCTGGGATTCCTTGATCAATTTTTACATCAATACAGTCAACCATTTTATGCAGTCTCTTATTATAACATCTATATCCTTTACTGTTTGTAGCATACCCTAAGAAGATACCTTCATCGGCCATGTCATCATATTTGTCGAGGTTCTCATCATTATTCTTTATGTAGCATTTACTCCCAAAGACTCTGAAGTGTTTGATTGAGGCAGGTCTTCCAAACCATATTTCATAAGTTGTCTTGTCACTTTGTGGTCTGAGGTGGGCTTTGTTAAGCACATGGACTATTGTGTGTATTGCTTCTACCCAGTAGGTTTGACCAATGTTCTTCTCATTCATCATCGACCTGGCCATTTCCTACACTATTATGTTTTGCCTCTCAACAACTCCATTTTGTAGTGGAGTTCTTGAGATTGTGTATTCTCTCTTGATTCCATGCTCATCACAGAATTCCTTGAAGTTTCTTGACATAAACTCTCCTCCCCGATCTGATCTTACTGCCTTTAACCTCTTTCCTGTTTGAGTCTCTGTTAAAGCCTTAAATATTTTAAACTTCTCAAATGCTTCAGCTTTTTCTTTGAGAAAGGAAACCCAAGTAAGTCTGGAGTAATCATCGATAATCAGCATGAAGTAGTTTTCTTTCCCTATGCCTTCTTGTCTTTATGGTCCACATAAATCCATATGAACTAGTTGGAGTGGTTTTTTTGTTGATGTAAAGCTCTTGGACTTAAACTGTGTCATGTTTTGCTTCCCTACTTGACAGGGTTTACACATTGAATCTTGGGGCTTTGATATTCTCGGAAGATATTTTACTGCCTCGAGGTTTTTGATTTTTATTAAGTGGTCAAAGTTTAGATGTCCAAGTCTCCTATGCCATAACCATCTTTCATCATGTTTTCTTAGATGGCATTCTTCTGTATTTTCTTTCAACACGTATACACTATTTTCTGTCCTTATGCCTTTGGCCACCACTTGTCCTGAGTTTACAGACTTTATCTTGCAATCCTTGGACATGAACAACAATTCACATCCTCTGCCACATATTTGACTTACACTGAGTAGATTATGCTTTAGCCCATCCACAAGTAGAACATCTTGGGCTTTTCCTTTTCCATTACTTAAGCTCACCATCCCTTTGCCCTTTATTTTCCTTGGAGCATCATTTCCAAAGGTTACATTTCCTGATTTGCTTTCACTTAGAGATAGAAACTTTCCTTTGTCTCCTGTCATGTGTTTAAGGCATCCACTGTCTATATACCAAGGGTTCGTTTTTCTTTGAGCGGACAATACTAATCCACACTTGTCACTTTCCTTCTTCTTCCAAAAATTGACACTTTTAGCTGGGGATTTCGAATCTGGTTCATAGCTCCTTAACCTATAGTCAATAGATTTATGTCCAAAGTTATGGCAGGTGTAGCATTCAACCTCATTATTCAATAGGTCAAACTTATTGTTGCAGTGTTCCCTACTTATTGACTGTTGATTATTTCTTGGCCTCCTTAGTTGTATGTGTCTAGACTTAATTTGCCAATTTGCAGTCTGTGAAGGATTATTACTTGACTGTATCATTCTTTGTTGCGGGAATTATTTATTCCTTTGAAATCTTAATTGCTCATGTCTAAGTCTTAAGGAACAATTTACAGCTTTGTGACCAAAGTTAGAACAGTAGAAACAATAGCCATGGAAAAATTCTTTGTACCTGGGAAATGGTTGTCTTCTTTGTGCAAATCGATTTCTTCCAGCTTGATGACATATTTCAACTGTGAGCGCATTACTTCTTTGTTCTACAGATTCATTTCTGGCATCTTTTACCTTACTCATCCTGGGCAGTTGATTGTCCTCCTTTGTTCCTGCAGGTTCGTTGTTGTTATTGGTTGTATATTTGACAAACTTGATGGGTTCTTCATTTCCTGGCTTACCACTACTTGATCCCTCTTCATAACCTAAACCAGTTTTCAGCTTTGGATTCCTTTGTTGATTCAGAATGGTGGCTAATCCTTCTGAGGCTTTGATACTTGACAGATTCTGATTGTACAAGGCTTGAAATTTTTCCATCTCTTTCCTAGTTTTCACTACTTCTTGTTCTAATGCTTCACATCTTGCCTTCTTTTCTGATAACTGTTGTTTCATAATGTCTTCGATTTTCTTTGCCTCTTCCAATTCTACTTTTAGTAGGACAAGTTCTTCATCAGGTTTTTTACTGTCTTTCTCGAACTGTATTAGCAATTGTCTTTGCTTTCTGTTCTTGATTCTTAGTCTATCAATCTCTTCCAGTGCATTGATCGGTTCTCCTTCCATGTCGACCACAACTTCTTCTTCATTAACATCACTCCCTATTCTTTTATTATCATAATCCTGTTTGGCCATAAGTATGAAGTCATTTAGTTTATCTTCAATAGAAGATTCATTTTCTTCATCATCTAAAGAATTATCATCATTGTTTACGCATAGATTTTTCTTCTTAAAGTTTTTATCTTTAAAGAAGTTTATGTGTTTGTACTTCTCCTCATCATCACATGTATGATCCTTTTCTTTGTGGGGACATTTATTTGAAAAATGACCTATCCTACCACAGTTGAAACATTTGAAAGGAAATTTACCTTTGTATTTGTCTGATCCCTTCTTCAGTCTCTTCAAAAATTTTGCTTCAATTTCATCGGGCTCAGAATCCTCATTCTTGTCTGGTTTAAATGATGCTTCTTTGGATGTGGGTTTATCTTTAACTATTCTCATTTCATATGAAGTCAATGTTCCTAGAAGTTGATCAAACTCCAAGGTTTTTAGATCATTAAGTTCTTCTATAGTAGAGACCTTCGGGTTGAACCTATCTGGGAGAGATCTCAAGATTTTCTGAACTAAAGAAGGTTCCTCAATTGTTTCACCAAGTGCCTTCATTGCATTTACCATTTCTTCTACTCTCAGAAAGTATTTTCCAACAGTTTCATCTTCCTTCATCTTCAGCTNTTCAAACTGTATTCTGTAAGTTTGAAGCTTTGCATCCTTTATCTTATAATTACCCTCATAACTACTAATGAGTTTGTCCCACATTTCTTTGGCAGTTCCTAGGTGCATAACTTTTACGAATTCTGCTCCTGCAAGCCCACTCAAGATAGCATTCATAGCCTTAGCGTTGAAGCTAAATTCTAGTTTGTCATCCTTATTAGCTAGCACAACTGGCTTTACATAACCAATATCTACCACATCCCAGACATCTGCACCTAAAGCCATTATGTAGGTTCTCATTCTAACTTTCGAGAAGGCAAAGTTTGTTCCATTGAACAGAGGGGCCTTATTGGTTAAATTTCCTTCATGGCTTGACATGCTTAAGCTCTAGGATCTACCCTTAGATAAAAGAGGCTGGATCTGATACCAATTGTTAGACAACTAAGAGGGGGGGTGAATCAGTTGTTACCATGCTTAAACAATTATGCTTCTTTTGAAATCCTTACAAGGAACTCAATGATGATCATAATAATGCAGGGAAATAAACAAATGGCACATTCAGCATCAGTCACATATATGAGAAACGCAGAGACAGATATTTCCCGAGGAAACCCATACAGTGTAAAAACCTCTTCTTCTTTATATGATAAGTATTATTTACATTCTTTACATTATCATACATATAAGCACCAACTCATTGTGAGGTTACAACCTCTGTTTTTGCAAGATGCAACTTGCTGAGAGAACCAACTCTCTGTTTTCTCTAGCACCCACTAGAAGGAAGCACCAACTCCCTGGTTTCTCTAGCACCAACTATAAGGAAGCACCTACTCCCTGGTTTCTCTAGCACCAACCAGAAGGAAGCTACTACTCCTTATGTTCAAGCACCCACTTGAACCTTTGAGGACACCAGTCCTCCCTAGCACCTCCCTACCACCCTCGATCATCAATATGTGTTACTAAAACTTATTACAGTGATATAATGTTTAACAACAGCTTACCAATCTCATCACTGTTTTGCAAGATATCGTTGCTCCATCTGCCTCATAGTCTTCCTGCATGCATACATTGCACTTTATATTCTTCTTCCTTTTGTGCTCTGTACTCCATTCCTGTTTAGTGCCCCTTTTCTCTTCTGGCCATACCAGCTCCTACACTTCGCCTCCTTCTTCCTGCATGCATCACCCACCGCAGCAACAACAACCTCATCACTTCTCTGTGCCGTGTTCTTATAGATTTTGTGCACATTGTGCATGAAATATGCACAATGCTTCTGCATGTCTTCATAGTGAGTGCTCTGTCTGATCATCATTATGACTTCTCAGCTTCTCTGGCAGTTTTCCCACGTGTTCAGCATCACTGGATGTCATGCTGAGATTCCTCAGCCTCTTTGGCAGTCGAGGCTCTTCGTCTTCTCTGGCATAGTCGAGCTTATACTTTCTTCTTCAGTTACAAACTTCAATGCTCATCCACTTGTTAGTCCCTCTAAGAATCGTCTTCATTCACTGGAAGAAGCTTGGAGACTCTTCAGATCCTCTGGCGATTCAACCCATGTGTCTATCATCACTAGGTGTTATGCCGAGATTCCTTTTTTTTTCTCTCTGGCAGTTGAGACTCTTCCTCTTCTCTCTTACAGTCGAGCTCACCCTCTCTGTTTCATCTACAGGCTCCAACCCTCTTCCAGCTTTCAATCGCCCCTATGACCTATCTTCATCCCATTGGAAGATTCCCAGAGACTCTTCAGGTCCTCTAGCAGAAACCATCAATGGTTTCTAGCAGTTACACTGTGAGGAGAAAGATTAGCCCTCTGATTATGCTCAAATTCACCTGAACCATTGGATTAACTCTGAAGGGTATTGTCGTTATTTACCCGTTTCACACTTTCGTAATTCAAAGATTTTGCGATGAGACATATTGACTCTCCATGTCACGATCTCTGAAAAGGAGCTTGGTTGCTCTAGCTCCCTCCTCTACATGACCATAGGTAGTGACCACCGGTTACAGCGACAATTCACCTTTTTGGTATTTTGGCATTTGTATGATCCAGTGTCTCGACACTCCTAGACGCAATCCTCGAAATTCTGAGGTAGAGCTCATCTGCACTAGGTCCTTCCTCCATTTGACCACACGAGGTGACCACAGGCTGCGCTAAAACACGCTTCGAACTCATGATCTTCATCGACCCTGATCGAAGGTCCACGATCTCAATGAATCAATGGTCCAGATCTTTTCGCGATCTTACATCTCGTTGTTCCTTAGATGGAGGTTCTCGTCACTCCAAGTCGCGATAGGCGAAACTCTGAGATGGATCTCAGATCAACGGTCCACGTTCTTGGTGAATTGACGGTCCAGATATTATCATGAGTTCACATCTCGCGATTCCTGTGATGGATGTTCTCGTCACTCCAAGTCGCGATAGGCGAAGCTCCGATATGGAGCTCAGATCGACGGTCCACATTCTTGGTGAATTGACGGTCCAGATCTTATTGTGAATTCGCATCTCGCAATTCCTGTGATGGAGGTTCTCATCACTCCAAGTCACGATAGGCGAAGCTCCGAGATGGAGCTTAGATCAATGGTCCAAAATCCTTGGTGATCTGACGATCAAGATCTTTTCGTGATCTCGCATATCACAAGTTTGAACCTCTTTCCTTTGGATTTCCCGATCTGTGAAACTCTGAAATGGAGTCTTTGTGGTGCTCTGATTTTTTTCCATGCGTCCTCTTGATCCAACGGTCCATGACTATCCTTTCTGGCGTGGTCTTCCATATTCACCTCGTGGATCTAACGTCCTAGATCACACCTTGATCGAATAGATCAGATCATATCGCTATTTTTCCATTCTTGTTGCAAAGTGTTTCGACACTCCAACTTCCGGTATCCGAAACCCCAAAATGGGGTTGGATCAACACTTTGAGCTTGCCATTCAATCATCGCTGCTGAACTTGCCATCAATGACAAGCATACGTTGCCTGTAGAACATGCCAATAGTACATGTCGTAACTCCGAAATTGACAGTAATAAAATTAATCTTGATCAAGCATATCAGAGTCAAGAAGTTTTAATGCACCTAAAAAAAAAAAAATTGGTAAATTTGGGGTACACTACAGTGGATATCGAGAGGAAAGTTAAAGTGTGAGCATGTTCATGGTCCGCAATCGACCAGGACCATTGATCTTACGAGGTGAGATTAGTGCCCAAGGAATAGAGCTGAGGTCATAGCTCTCGGGCATATGAGGATAACAGAATTTAGCACCTCTATACTAAATTGTGGCATGTGGATATTTGATCCTGTTAGTGATCGAATCAAAGTAGGAGAAAAACGATCCTAGGCACGCTTTTATGGGTTTAGAGAACCACAAGATAATTCAGGTCGCTTAACTGTCGGATATGCGAGTTGGATTTGGATATGGTCCAAGGTTATGAGTATCTTTGGTTGGATCCATATCTGACTTGCATCAAATTTGTGCTCATGTATGGTGTGTCCTTATGATACTTTACGACTAGTTTTGACATGTTGAAATCATACTTGTAATTTGTCATACAACCATAAACACATTGAGTATAAGGAAAATAAATGAAATTCAAGAAAAAACTAATGTCAATCGAGAACATGTAATCAAGAAGATGAAAATGGTATTTAAGATATCAATTTCTCAATCACATCGACATTCAATGACAAATCTACATCAACATTAATTTTGATAATCAACATTTGGTACTTGCAATGATTTGGTTGTAAGTGTCAAATAAAAATTAAGTTGAATTACATTATAATTAATGAGTTCATTCTTGGTTCAACCCGACACCGTCAAATTTCCGAGTCTAAATTAAAATAATTCGGTCTTATTGTGAAAGTGTGGGTTTTCAAGAACCCCTCCTTTTTGTTGAGTAAATAACACTTTTGTACCAATAACTACCTACACAAGGAGGTTGTATTTAGTTTTTTAAATGGATCAAAGACAAATATTATCAGAGTTATTGAACACTCTAATACCCACTACTAAAGAAAACACAATCATAATCAACAAAGGAACTCTTTAATCTGCTCTAACTTGTTTGTAAGTTTAGCAAGAAAAAAATAAACTTCTTTATACTATGTCACAACTTCAATGTGATGAAATACAACTCAACAATAAACAACTTATACCACATTCTAAACTAATGTTTGTTTATAACAATTATTTGTATGAGAATAATCCTTCGTGTGAGATCAATCTTACTCAACATGTAGTTCGAGGATGTCAAATAGTTGACAATGAATCATTAGATGCCAAAGAACATGGTGATATCAAAAGAATATTAAGTGAAAATGACCTTAAATATTTTTCATTTGAGGTTACAAAAGTAAACATTCATGAATCTATGAAAGAAAAGAAATAGAAAAAGAATGATCTTTCTAAAAGCATTGCCAGTCCTTACGAAGAATTAAGATTCAACAAGAATCAACATGGCTTAGGATATAAAAAAGACATAAAATTCCATATTTATAACTACTCCAAACAAATTCAGTTTGCGAGTGTTGGTTTTCCTGTTGACTCTAAGAACATTGTCGATACAAAGATTCCTAAAAAATGCAAACATTTTCATTAACAAAGTTACCAACTTAACAAGAACTCTCGATAGTTATCATTTTTTCATAGTGGATATTTTTACTCTTGTTTCAAAACATGGTGCTACCTGTAGCACCATTTTTTTAGAAGTGATTAAAATTGTGACTTGTTTGAAATCACAACCTTCACATTGCAGAGAGAACACTTAAATTGACCTTCAAATAAAAAGTGTTGCTACAAGTAGCTCCACTTTTTTGGGGGGAGTCAAATCTATGACCTAATTGAAATCGTGACCTTGATCACTAGCACCATCACAAATAAAACACTAAAAAGTTACTCATAAACCTAAAAATATTATTACTTTAATTAATTTTAATTTTTTTTAATAATTCTCATTAATAAAATAACTAAATTGGAAAACAAAAACACCATTAATTTTTTTTTATGTAAAAAACCAAATTTCTTTTAGAAATAAAGAAGAAAAAAAAGTGCAAATAAAAGAAAAATAATAAAAAAAATAAAAAAATAACTAAAAAATAATTTTTTTTTTCTAAAAGAAATTAAAAGTCCTTAAAACAACTAAATTTAAAATACAAAAATTCCAAAAAAAAAATGTAAAAACATTTTTTTTTCATAAAAAAAATAAAAAAACAACTTAAATTAAAATAAAATAAAACTAAAATATAATTTTTTTTAATTTAATATATATATATATATATATATATATATATATAAACATTAAACGAAACGTTTTAAAAAAAAATTAAGAAAACTAAACTAAACTATACTGAAAATTAAAAAATAACAATAAAATAAAAAATTACAATTAAAAAAATTAAAAAAACAAACCCTAATAATAAAATTAATCTAAATTAAACACGAAATAAACCCAAATAATTTAAAAATATTAAAACAAACCCAGAAAAAATGAGTTTTTTTTAACACGTGGGAGGGGGCAATGCCAATGCAATCCGTGGCAAAGGGGAGGGGAGTGATATCAAGCATTGTCCATTCGCTACGAGTTAACAAAAAATATTATTTTTTAATTATTTAAATATATTGTTTTGGTTTAACTTTTTTTTTTTTTAATTATTTACATTTATTTTGTGTTCAATTTAGTTTAATTTTATTATTATGGTTTTTATTTTTATTTTTTTTAACTGTAATTGTTTTTTGTATTTTTATTATTTTTATTTAAGGTTTTATTGTTATTGTTATTTTTTTAGTATAGTTTACATTAGTTTTTTAATGTTTCGTTTAATGTTTATATTTTTAAAATAAATAGAAAAAACTATTTTAGATTTATTTCAAATTTTCTCTTTTAAATTTAGAGTTTTAAGGGTTGTTTTTCATTTTTGTTTTTCGAATAGATAAATAAATTTTATTCTTTTTTAGTTTGATTTTGAATTTTTTGATTAATTGTTTTTTGTGTGTTGGGAATCGACAACTCGCGATTCTCGTACTCGCGTGACACGAGGTCGATTCCTGTCTACTATCTCTATAACCTCAAGGTGTGTCCACATAGCCCGCAAGCATGGGGCATGTGTAAATTGGGGTGAGAATCAAACTTGAGACCTCGTTTTTACATATTTCCTTTCGTTTACACGACACATTCCAATCGGTCTACACCCTTGCGTGCTGCATTTTTTTTTTCTTTATTTCTAAAAACAATTTGTTTTTTTTACCAAAAAAAAAGAATTTGTTTAAGGGTGTTTTTTTTCCAATTTAATTATATTATTAATGTAAATTATTAAAAATATAAAGTTAGTTGGTAAATCAATTATCAACTAATAACACTTTTAGATTTGTTTGGAAGGTGTATATCAGTTGGAAATGGAGTGCATTATTAAGGCACTCCTTGTCACGTTGTTGGTTCAAAATTTGCAAATTCGTGTGTACTGTGTGTGGGATCGCATGGGTACACTTGGAGGTTAATGTGGTAGAAGTTGGAATCGACCCCATGTTAGACGATTATGAGCCCGCCTAGTTGCCAATTTTTCCATATACAAAAACAAATAGCATTTTTAGGTTCAAGAGTCGAATTTCGGTGTTGTAATTTTGGTGGTGATAGTAGTCTAGGCCATGTTTCAACTAGGTCATAGTTTTAACTCTAGAAAAAAAAGTGGTGTCATCGGTAGCATCACTTTTCAATTCAATGGTCAATTTCAAGGTTTTTCAGGGTATTGTTCACAATGTCAAGAGCGTGATTTCAAACAATTTATAATTTTAACCACCTCCACAAAAATGAGTGCTACCAATAGCACGACATTTTGATTTGGGGGTTGATTTTGGTGTTTTTTTATCAAAAAATATGATATTTTTGGGCTACAATTCTCTTTTTGACATCACAATTCTTGTTAAGTTGGTAACTTTGTTCATTGAGTTGGTGACATGGAGAATAAATGTTTTGATCCCCATCATTTTCTTCATTGTAGGGAGATAAATCATCTTTCATGCAAATGCCAAAACAATAAGAAATTTTAGGAATGAACAATTCACTATGGATGAATATCTTTGTTGGTGTTTAGATTGGTCAATATCCAAACAACAACCTCACGAGGATATGAATCCTTCTGCACTTTTATAGAGGTGGCACTCCTCTATTATAATATGAAAGATGTATCTTGATTTCTCTTGAATTGGGGAGAATGCTAAACATCAAACCCCAAGTCTTTATTGCTTGATTTTATATGAAATGGTTCTTGATAACCAAATCTGCTCTTTATGTGCAACAGGTTGTTGGTTGTGGAGCCTGATTATCTTCTTGATTTAGAGGTATTTTACTTTCAATTGTGTTTATACCCCATGAAGTATTTACACCCCAGAAGTATGTACACTCTTCCACGCGGGGGAGTGTAGAGGGGGGGTACCCCCTCTGCGAGGTCCAGGGGGATATCCCCCCGACTGGGGGGTCTGGGGGCAAGCGGACCCCCAGTGGGGATTCGGGGGTGAATCCCTCGAAGGAAAAATTTCCTTGTAAATGTGTATTGTAATTTCATTGTAAATCTAGACTATTCATTATAAGGTCGCAGATCTAATGGTAGAAATTATGTTAGGGTTTTTTTCCCTAGAAGGCAACCCTTTGTTATGAGGGAAATGTATTACGGCTATGCATTATGGTGAGTATTGTATTTTGAGAGATGAGACTGTGAGAGAAAGAAGAAGAAGTTACAATGCATTTTGTTGTAGGTTGTATCCCTTCATTTGCTGGATAATAATAAAGGAAGGACCTGGCAATTTCTCTGATGGACGTAACCCACACTAGGTGAACCATGTAAATCCGTGTCTCTCTTGTATTGTGTATCTTCTGTGTTTTGTTTCCGCATTTGTTTTATTTTATTGCGCTGTGGTCCTGTTTTTCTAACACGGGTAACCTATTAACAATAAAATATTGAAGAAATGATTCAATATCATAATAAAAGTATACTCAACATCATTTATACAAACCTATAAATCACACGCAATTAGAGGATGCATCCTTATCCTCACAAGAAAAAATAATGAAGTGGTTTTGATCATTTTCGAGAGATTTAAATTAGTTCTGCATTCAAAACTGAAAATAATTTGATGAGAATACTTAAAAAATCTCATCCTCAAATATACCAAGATATTATAAATCATTAAAGTAATACCTCGAAGTAATTCTCTATGGATTTTAATAAAGATATTCAACAATACAAAAAATCCCAGCAAACCAATTGACTAAATCTTAAAAAAAAAAAATATTTCAAACAAAAGGACTAAATCTCCATGAATCAAATAGAAAATCCTATCTTACATCTACAAATCACTTACATGGTTTTAAATACTCCATGATATTATAGAGAAAGGTATTAGAATAATACAAGAGAAACACTCAAGAACACAATTGTATGCTCAGTTCAGAAATACAAGCATAAATCCTTGAGAAAATGGTGTAGAAGAAGAAGAATGGCTATCTTTTTTTCTTATTAGAGAGTTGGTTGCATGTTTATGGCTCGATATTTTATATTATTATATCCTACTTTGATATTTCAACCTTCTAACAATTTCGTTGATGACACTTCTTTTCCTTAAAACTATTCCCAATGCTTTCTTCAAGTAGTTAAGGATTTTTGGTCTTTCTAGGAACTTCCTCATGCTTCCTTCTTGGAATAACCACTTTAATTAAATCTTTACTTAAGCTCCATTAATTACTTTGTTTCATTGGAATTCATGCCTTGAATTTGGGCCCATTTCATCTTTAATAAAAGTCATTAAATAAACTTTAATTTTCAAAATTTTTAATTGGCTTCCTTTTTTAAAAGTGGACTATTATTTAATCTTATGAGAAATATATTTAATATGTAAGCCATGAAAAACATTCCATATAAAATTTACATAAACTCAACTTTCTCATGAGTCCTCTTGAGAAATATTTAGGTTTTTGCATCTCAAGATATAAGCTCATGAAGTCGAGGTTTCAAGAAGATTTATTAGCAAACCATGAAAACATAGTTGACTATTATTTTAATTTCTAGACAAATTATGGTATGTTTCACCTCTTGAAACATGTTCCATCATATTTCTTGTTGAAATACCTTTCCAACAAGGTATAGTTTTCTTAAAACATAGGTCGGGAGTTGAAGATCTCATCTTGAGAAATCAGAGACTCAACCATCGTCCATCAACTTCATGGGTCAATATTGGCCTTTCATTTAAAATTCTACTTTTACAGAATACTTTATCCCAAATGCATTGCGGTAAACATTTTTTAAGTGTTTATATAGTTGAATCTTCCATAGCTTTGATGCTGAAAAAAGGGGACTATGGATACTATGAAGATTCGAACCTTAGAAAATTTCATGAATTAATAAATATTTAGATGGCCTAGTCAGCATCCACTAAGCGCCCAGTAAACAATGAGGCATGTATCCTTGTCATAAGTGAATCAATTTCCACATCATGACCATGTCTCATAGTGTGATGCGTTTCCATAGGATTCAACATGTCGTGAAGTCATTGGATTCCAAGTGCCATAGTTTCATTGACCTCCATGTGTCATGGTCTCATTAGATGCCATGTGTCATGGTCTCACTGGATTCCATGTGTCATGGTATAATTTGATTCCAAGTGTCACGGTATCATTATCTTCCATGAGTGATGGTCTCATTGGATGCCAAGTTTAATGGTATCATCCGTAGAATAAAAATGATGAAAATTATTAAGTGTGCAAACGAGGAGAATGGGAGGATGAGGGAGGAAGGAGTGATGTAAGAGAGAGGAGTGGGTTGTGAGGTTATCATATGTGTGGGCATGGATCAGAGTTGAGGGGTGAACCCATGATGAAGAGAGAGGAGTGGAGTGAGGGGGATGGGAAAAAATTCAAAATAAAACTAAGTCAAGTGAATCGGTCGGACGGGTGAGTGGGGGAGTTCAGTGAGGAGGGATAAGGATCTTGAGAAATATAAAAACAAATCTAAGTGTTTAATGTAACAATTGAGTATGAGTAGTCATATATGAGTGTTATTCCAAGATATATTTAAGACTTATTCATAATGACTAATATATATTTAATACTTAGAGAGTGTTATTCCAAGATTTAAGATTTATTCAATTTATTACAACATTTAAGACTAAGTTTGGAATCTATAACAAGACTAAATAATGAGAATGAGACTAATACTAATATCTTCATGTACCAAGGAAGCTTAACGCGATGAGAAAAACCAAATTTGTTTCACATTAAGAAAGCACTCTTTGTGCGGTTGTATGAAAACCTTGATATCTTAAGCATACAAACAAGGATTTTGAATCCACAAAATGTGTGACAAAGTTGAGACTAAGGGATACACTTTGAATTTATGATTTTTCAAAATTTATTTCTTCTAATATATTTTTTTTATTATTATTCCAAGAATGGAAAATCAAGGTGACCAATGTTTTGATCAACAAGCTTCTTGGCAATGGAATCAACAAGTCAAGAAGTTGCATATGTTATACCATGTAGTTCAAACACAAGTATAGACATATGGGCATGGATAAATTACAAAAAAATAAGGTTTCCAAACAATTTCTCAAGATGATGATTTTGGGCATGGCTAGAGACAAATTCTAAATGTTTTCTTGAATTTCAAATCGATCCAATGACTCACAAATGCTACTCTCTTACAACTTAAAGGGAGGTACACTAATGACAAAAATTAGCTAGTGGTAAAATTGAATCCACCAAATGAAGTGAAAATGATTAGTGGTCAACCAAAACCATGAGATATGGTTATGAATTGGTTAAGGCTAATGCACAAGAAAATCCATGATGTCTCACCTTTCAGTTAATAGGGGGAATGTTGATTATGATTACCAGACTTCAAGTTTCAACAACAATAAACAAAATTTCAAATGGGAAACAACATTATGTATATGTAATACTTAGACAAACAAAATGTCAAATGGGTGAAAACAACAACAAGAAGAGTGTTTCAAATATTTCATCACTTGTGATAAACTGCCAATTTGGGCACTTTTATTTTTTTTCCACTTGTCATATTTTTATGCAACATGCATTGATGTGATTGAGTTTTTCTCTACATGATTAATTTAAGATTTAAGAAGTTCTAGAAAGAGACATGGTTTACTACGACATGGTTACTTGGTAGAATTATGGTTCAATATCTCGTAATTGCATCATACAAAATATTAAAGACTGGGATGCTAATTGAAACTATTTGTGTGTCATTTTCTGAGAGCAGTTTTGTGAATATTTTTTTCACTTGGATGGTAATTTGACCTATCAAATGAAAGAAATATTCATTTGCATTGTTTCTTGGCATTTTATTGTTTTTTCAAGCATTTTTATGGATGTTTCAAACCTGCAACTGATTCACTTCTCATGATTTCCTTTCATTATTTATTAGATTTAATGTTAGTGAAACGTTTTAGGAATTTCGGATGACATGTTTACACAATGGGATTTTCTATATTATATAAATTTTCATCATCCAAATTTGGTTATTTTTTCAAGAATATGATCATCAAGGATCAACCCCATATTTTCAAATTGAGGACTTGGAGATGATACCAGTTTATGCATTAATTGTTGTTACCTTGTTTGTATAATTGTTTAGACTTATTATTGACAAGAGGATTGTTATCTTGTGAATTCCTATAAAATCATGAAGTATTATACCATCATTGTGTATTTCACATTAGATAATATAGGTTTTATCCTAAGTATATATTAGATCATATTTTTACACCTCCTAGACTTATATCTTTAAGAGGTGTCAGTTGTTGATTTTGTAAAGAAGATTCATCTCTCGGTATGCTATGTTCCCATGTCGATTTTCCCTTCAACCTATCACCGGACAATTAATTCCAAGCAACAAATATTTACTAAATCAAAGAACAACTAGTTTACTCAACGAAACATGCAGCAAAAGAATATAAAAGGAAACTAAATCAAGCATATAAGAACACCAATAATTTTGGGTAAACCCCTGGAAAAAACCTGGAGGAAAAACCAGTCCATTGATTCTTTTATTAAGGTGAATTCAAATCTCTCGTAACAAGGATAATGGCCCACTAAGAGAATTATACACTGCAGAAAAACCTAAAAATTCTTGTGCTTTTGTATTGCTTTGTACCATCATATTTCCCAAGGCATTTGTGACTTTCGCTTCTTTGTCCTACAGATGTGTGTGTTTTCATGGATATCCTCATATGTTTCCTATGATACTCGGGGATGTATGTGGAAATCCTATACCACAACCTTTGTACAACTCTGCTCTTCCCTATGTTCTATTTCCTTTGAAACCCACCCTTGGTTTCTTCTGCTCTCTCTTCGCCTTGACATGTATTACCTCTATATGAATGTCCTTATCCATCTATCAAGAAACTGAATCACGATCCTTTGTGATTCAACCCTATAATAAATACATGAATGAACTCTCTGCACCCAACCAATGATATCTCCTCACCCTAGTGTAAGAAAATGTCCTTCTTTTCTCCTACACTCCTTTCTAGCAAAATTCCTTCATTTCTATCCTAAACCTCGGTATCTCACCAAGTCTCTCTCACAAGTGCATCTCACACAAGTCCCTACCTTGGTATCTCACCAAGTCTCTTACAAGTGTATCTCACACAAGTCCCTACCTTGGTCTCTCAACAAGTGACTTCCTCTCAAATTCTCGATTGTGTTGACTCCCTCAACATAAGTGAATTACTCTCAAAGTGACTTCCCTTATACCCCAACCTTTCTTTTATAATCATGAGTTACAATATATTTATAATCTTCAAAGTAATCTATGATTGATATTACTTATCATACCCACTTAAGATTTAGATTACATGTCGCATACTAAGCATGTCCTTAAATAACTCACTTTACTAATAAATACAATTTTACTTTAATTAATTCCTTCTAACTAAAGTAAACTTAAGACTAGAATATTTTTGACAACTTCCACATGAAAAACACATGGCTTTGTGGAAGTACCTATTTGATGCTATCAAAACATCAACACTCCCTTTTATCGAGGAAAGTACTTCTCCCACATGTATTTTTCTTTATATTCTCTACCAAATATGCTACCATTCCTAATATGCAATACACCTGATTGGTTACTCCCTTTGACACATAAGATATCCCTTCCATGATGGTCTGAACTTTATTCAAAGACTCACTGCCTATGAACATGCTCCTAGAAGTCTCCTACTTCTGAGCATATTGCATGGCCATGTCATACCATGGCTCCTTCTTGACTAACTTGGAAGGATGATCCTTCCCACCTGAACCAAAAGATTGACTCTCTCTAAGTTTCTCAACCTTTGGAGCTACCTTCTCCCTATTCTCTATCACCATGTTGTTGGAAATCGTTCTCATAGGCTATCCATTTATCTTATACAATTTTCTCTCTATAACTCCAAAGATAATTGTTTTGTTTGAACTAGATCCTCTAGGCATAGTAAGAACCTTTCCATCCTAGAACGCTACGTCAAATCTATTATTCCCAATCATTGTGATGGCACTCCTATTGAGTTTTAGCACCCATAGAACATCATGCACTCTCAATGTGCCTCCTGACTCCATATGGAATGGTATTGTTCCATATTCCTTCACTACATGCTTCATTCCCATACCAAATTCCACATGCATCTTTGATTCAGACTCTTTGAAGCTCTTGAACACCTCTTGTGCTCCTTTCATTGACATGTAGCTCCATTATCTATCAATCATGCATCAGCTGGTATGATTTCCATAGAAATCTAGCAAACAAGTAAGAACTTTGTGTGTTCAAACTTCTTGCAAAACTTGTCCACTTGAGACTTTGTTGACGCAACTACCTTGTAACATCTTGTTTTACTGAGCACGGTCATATTGACTTTTTCTTTGAGCAAGTGATCTATTTATTGTACATTATGATTTTGTTTCAATTATGAGTTATAAATGATGATGATGATGTATTGTGACTTATTGTTACTTTCATATATATGTGTATTGGAAAACATTATTGATGAGTTCTCCTGAGTTTGCGTGACACATGAGAGGTTATGGATGATGATGGCATCAATGGACTTCCTTGGACTCTATATTGAGTTAGGGATTGGATTGTATTTTGATTGAGTAGTTCATTTTACGCACCTATGATATATGATTGATTACAGTATGATTTATGTATATGGATTATTGACACTATTATTTACAGTGGACGCATGATTGACAATGCTTGATAATCCAACTCACATAAGGAATAAAGGGGTCATGCACAGAAACCAGACATTTGAGGGAGAGGTGTGGCAACATCCTTGTCACAATGTACTAGCACTCTCACTGTGATGTGAACTATAGGTGAATGATTACCTAGTTCGAGAGGTACATAATGTCATGAGAGAAGACTGAGATAGTCGCTCATGAGGAAATCTAAAGGGCGCACAATAAGGCATAATCCTTATTCCTTAGAAGCCCTTAGTCTTTCCCAAGGTCGACCAAATGGAGTGTTGAATCCAATGGTGGACTAACTTCCAAAACTAGTCAAAGGCGACTGACAACCTTGGAGCATGGAGGTCCATTTTGAAGGACACATCGCATAATTAAAATGTGAGTCAATAAATACAGATTTCCTAGAGAACTTAATGAAATATTTAGACCTTGTTAGAACATAGTATTAATTAATCAATAAATTATAAACTAGAAGCCTAACAAGAGTCTAAGCCTAAGCATAATACTAAGTCTAAGTCTAATTTTAAATGAGAGACTAAATAAAAATATTAAAATAATTAAAATAATCGAGATAAAATCAAACTCTAGGAAAAAGAGTAATAAAAATTAGAGGTTGGATAAAATGCACATGTGTGCATGAAAATAATAAAGGGATTCTTAAAATAGAAAGAAATTAAAACATGAGAGAATAGATGTACACATAGAGTAGAATCTTGATTTAATCTCCCACAAATCCTAACCAAAAGAAGAGTCATAATCCAACTCTAACTAAGATCTAGTTAGGTGACACTCATTAAATGAGAATTTGGGGAACAAAAGGACAACTAAGAGAAAAAATAGGAACACATTGGGGAATGTGAGGGGAAATGGGTTTTTTAATAAAATAAAGAGGGTAATTACTTGTGCAACTTGGGGAGAGTGAGATAAGTGTGTGGGTAAATAATTAGTAATAAAATAATTAAAAAGTTGAACTACTTGTGCATTTGGACAATTGTCAATGAGAATTTACCTATAAAATAAATGGGGTAGAAGGGGAAGAAGGTGACTTTTCTTAGTATTGTTATGCTGCCAAAATTTGGTTGGATTGTGTTTTACTTTTGAGAGTTGGAATTACAAGCTTGAGAAAGAGTGGAAGCTCTTCCTTGTGAGGAAATATTGGAGCTACGGTTTTTCTAGTTTTTGTGTGTGGCCCCTTTGCGGCTCGGGGGGATAAGGGGGAAGCAAAGTACCCCTACCATTGGTTGGGAGGTACCAATGAAGTCTCTCGATTAGAAAGAAAGGAGAGTATCATTTCACAATACGTTCAATCCGAAGGGAAACATCAGCCATCAACATCTTATGGTTACGGTATTTGATTATCCAGATATTGTCTCTAATGAATGTAATTGTAAAAAATCATAGATAATCGGGTGGAAGGATTTATCTTCCAATAGTTATCTTATTTGTGTGTACAGTTCTAAATATTATAGCATCAATTATTTCGCTGAATGAAATTTTATGCTTTACTCTTAATTAATGTCGCTATGAGAAAACCAACTCTATAATCATTCTGATATCGATTTATTCTGATACTATTGAGGTACATCGAATTTCATAAATTTATATTTATCTTAATGTAGTACAATTAAATGTTCACACACCATAGGAAATCAACAAATATTTATGTTGGTAAAATAAAACCCCAAATAATTTATTATTATTTCTCTCATGATGATTTTTTTTTAGAAAAACAATATAATAACAACTATGAGGCTCGTAAAGGCGTTATTAAGTGAGTATTTTCAGTTGCCGAACCGATTTTGGAATAATTTATTTTGGTTAAAAATTTAGCTATCAGTGGTATTAAACTAAACTAATGGATAAGTAAATGGAAGAATCGTTAGATAAAATTTCTTTAAAAATAAAAAATTTAAATTCAAGCTTCAATTTTACTCTGGAATTTCTTGTCTATAGAAATGTAATTCCCGTATTAAACTATATATTGATCCTATGTCATCCTCAACCCTGAACCTCAAGTTATGAGTTTACTCTTGAGTTGGTAATGTAATCCTTATGGTATCGTAATCAAATTGTATTTTCGGAAGAATTGCTTTTTGAAATCTTAAGACTATGTCCAGTCCTCAAATACTCGTTGTGCAGTTCATATCCTTCTAAATACGTAAGTGTTTTTATCCTCGGTTAAGTCTGGGAATTCCCACCATTAAAAGAATTGAATCCATGTTCTATTTTGAAAGAACATAGTCCTAAGAGTATTTATCCTATTCAAATTAATATTCTTCTTCATTACCTCAGTTGAGAATGGTCTAATTCCCTTTCATTTTTTCTTAATTCCCTTTATTCTGAAAGTACATCTTGATAGTATTCCATCATTTTTTATTAGATCTATTTTGCTCCAATTTTATAGGTGTTAGCAAAATAAAAATAACCTTTTCAACGATTGCATGAACAATCGCAGAACCTTCGTGATCTCCTTCTTGGTGCAGTCGTTGTTAACTTGAAGAAGGAATTATCATATCGTTCCACATATACAGAAACATACCTTGGTGCGACATGTGGATCTTGAACTAATATTGTCTCTTAGACTTAACCTATTTTAAATTCGACATGCTTAGGAAGTGGTGCTTCCTCGATAGTTGATCGTGGACTTTACTTCCTGGAGTTGACACCTAAATGAAGTTTTGGGTTCTATACCTAACTTGGAAGCGAGTTGGGTTCGATAAATTCGTTGGAGGCATTGTGTCACTGAATGACCGCGAACTTCGAAGTTATGATTGGATCAACTAGTATAACCTTGATATAGTGACTCTCGAATAATTATGGTATAAAGAAAACAATTACAATTTTGTGTTAACTATGTTTTTGATGTTATCGATCATTACGTCATATATTAAAGCCCTTTTTCCTTTGTGATTCCATCATGTTTTTATGTTAAGATGGGTAGTTATGTTTAGATTAATATCTCGTTTTTCCTTAAAGCCTAAACAATGGTTAAGCAACAGTTGAATCCTGTGTTCTTTTGTCACTTCCTAAAAGATTAGCGAGAGGTCAGAGATTATGTATGAACCACCCTCTATTGTTGTTGTTAACTATTATTGAGACATCAAATGAAATTTTGCTGTTCGATCACCCTTGGACACAATAAGATAATATTGGAGATATCATTAAAAATTAGTACACTTAGATAATAATCCCTTCTATGTAATTGTGAATGCATATCTTGCTTGGATGAAAAACCTTCTTTTATAATACTATTCACAGGTTATACACTATCGGACTTATAAGAGCTAAGTTCATCGATTTTAATTTGTGTGTTTTAGATCCTAAATTCATTGGTAATAAATCAATATTTGTGTAGATTATGGTAAAATCTATTGGTATGGAATGTGGAAAATAAATCTATTAAGATAACCCTCCCTAATGTCCCTAGACTATTAGGGAGATGAACTACTGTTGTATACTTTTGTTATAATTATGTTGAGAAAAATTTTAATTCTCAACAAAATTTTATTTTATGACTATCAATAATTAATATTATCCACTCATGGAAATAGACGTTGATATGTTGATTATCCTTCGTGTGATCTATTATTAGTAATGTTCATTTGTTAAGTTATTAGTTGTAATTGTATCATGATCATGTTGAGAAGTTATGATTTAGTTTAAACTTGTGTTGACTAAGGTTAGATCATTCGTGATTGTTATTGTCTGAATTAATTGTCTTGCTTATGAAATTGCAATACCAAATTATGCATAATCTTGTTCTATGATAAATTTTAATATTGGTGATTTAGGAGAGATGTTAAAAGTTGGTTATAGGAGTAGATATCTTCATGTTCCTCATAATAGTCACCATCCCTGAGACCTTAGATGGTAAAAATCAATCGAATGAATCCTGGACTTGAGCATTGATTATGTTTCTTGAAGTTCTTAACCTTGCAGTGTAAGTTGGACAGGTAGACATATTATGTTATCCCTATGTGATATGATTGATCTTAGAATAACAATTATTTTGTATCTAAATATTGTGGTGTGGTGATAGAGATGAGAATAGAATGTGTAAGCATTGATGTATTTTACTTACGCATAACACTTGTCCTAGTTGATGTTAAAAAACAAAAATGACCACTATTGTAATCACTTACATTTATGTCTTAACGGAGGGGTCGTTACATATGGCATCAGAAAGGGTTCAACCCTATGATAAGGGACCTGTTATGACTTCCACTAGGTTAAATAAATGATTAAATATGTATCAACAAAAAATTTTGAAATTTTCCATGCAGGTAATCATGGTTAGAGGACACAGGGGAAGAATACATCATGGTGTGGGAGGAAGAGGTATGCCTCCTCCAGGTCTATCCATGCAAGAAAAGTCAAACTCTCAAGTAGAAGAGAAGACCACTGAGTAGGACCGGATTGTTGTGAGAGGTGTGGTAAGTATGATGAGATCCTTCTAGAGGATGTTAGAGGCATTGGCCAACCATCTTGATCAGGATGAGGGAATAACATTTGTTCCCAATGAGGGTTCACAATGTACTCCAATAGGTGGTAGTAGCATACACAGTGAAATCAAGAAGGTGAAATTTCTTGAGTTCTTGGGTGCCATGGATGACTTAGCCACCGAGGCATGGTTGGAGAACATGGATATATGCTTCACACTTTGTTATTACACATCCACCATGAAATTCATCATGGCAGTATTTCAAATAAAAGGGAGTTCTCTACTTTGGTGGAATACACTCCTACCTCAACTAAACATGGTCATGGAAGACGTGTCATGGGAATTGTTTTGGAATGATTTCAGGAGAGGTACTTGTCCGATGAATTTATTGAGCAACAACTTAATGAGTTCAATGTCTTGCTATAGGGTAGTCATACGATACCGGAATATGAGTCCAGGTTCATGGATCTACTCATATATGCTCCACATATGAACACAGAGAAGTTAAAGGTCAACAAGTTTGTGTTTTTCCTTAACTTCAACATTCATAAAAAGGTGAGGATCTTGATTCCCCAGATGTTGCATGATGCAGTTCAGAAGGCCTTCATAGCTAAGTAAGAGATGAACAATGGGAGTTGGGGTAGGAATCCTTCCAGACCAATTGGATAAGCGACATAAGGAGCGCAACAACATGAGACACTAGCCAAACAGACTTTTGGGCATCGAGACATGCCCATAAGACATATATTCTCGACACCAAGAGGACATACTCCTTAGCAGAGGAATCCCTATAGAGCACCACAACAGCCGCAACAATGTTTTCCACAACAACAACAATTTAGTCATGTTCAGCAGAATAGACCAAGATCACAAACTGTTAGGCCAACAACATCTACTTTGGGGACAAGGAGTATTGGACCGAAGAATGGATGTCGGACATGTGTAGAGACACATTACTAATGAGATTTTCTGATTGAGAAGGTCGACCCACTATACTTGGACATTTGGGCAAGGCCCATCGGATACATGCAGTAGTGAACAACCACCAGTCCGAGCTCCAGTCCACTGTGCTCGAGATGTCAGGTACGATCACTGATCAAAATTTTAGTATTTTTATATATCCAGGAGTTAGAGAAATCTTTATTTCAAGCTCAGTGCTAAAGAGAATTAAGTTAAAGACATTCAATAAATACAAGTTCATATACGTAGAAATGGCATCGAGAGCCAAACAAAAAGTTGGAGGAAAGGTTATGGACTGCAACATTAACTTGGTTGATTTTGTAATGAAGGTAAACCTTTATGTCACAATCTTAGGATCTTATGATATAGTGATTGACATTGAGTGGTTGGAATCGCATGATGCAATAATTAACTGCAAGATGAAATGATTAAGTTTGATGGATGATTTGGGGAAGAGTAGGGTGATTGTAGGAAGAAACTAGGGGTTTTTACTAAGATTTATTTCTTCCCTAAAATTACAGAAAAGTATGTGCAAGGTATGAAAGTTATATTCTATCCTAGAACTTAATGAAAAGGGTGAGATCAAAGGATTATAAAACCTTCTGGTAGTATCAGAGAGGTGTATTTTCGAAGGAACTACCAGGTTTTCCATCAGAAAGAGAACTTGATTTTACCATAGACTTGAAACATGGAACATAACCGATCGCGAGAACTCCATACTGGATGTCGATATCGAAATTGTAGGAGTTGAAAATGCAATTGAAGGAGATGTTGGATTTAGGACTTATACTTATGAGCGTACCATAGTGGGGTGCACCAATGTTTTTTGTTAGAAATAAGGATGCGTCACAAAGGTTTTGTATTGAATACCATCAATTGAACAAAGCTACTGTAGGATCCCTCTCTTGCGCACATTGAGAGAACTTATTCTTTGAGGACACTTGCTTGCAAGTGATCCGAATTATTATACTATTGGGAATTTGATTATGATAATGGGGGATTATGGATATGATGACATGTTATTTTGTTGTATTGATATAGACAGGTGTTATTGACTTGGTTCTCCTGAGTGTGTAGGATTTTGGACCTCGAGGATGTAGAGGCATCGATGAAACCCTTGGACTTTGGATCGAGTCAGGGAGTGGACTATTGGGGTTTGATTGTTGTATATATAACATATGTGCATCTGATTAGATGTTATGATTATGGATTTTATTTCTGACATGATTCGTTGATGATGCAGGATGATGATAACTTGTCGACCAGACTCACATGTGGAGTAGAGGGGTCATGCACGACAACCAGAGACGTCGAGTGAGAGGTGTGGACAACATCGCTACCATAGCCTACTAGCAATCCTGTCGTGGCTGGAACTAAAGGTTAATGATTACCTAGTTTGATAAGACCCACGATGCCGTGAGGGCAGACTGTGACAGTCACTCATCATAATTCTAAGGAGCACGCAATAAGGCAGGGGCCTTATTCCTTAGAGGCCCTTAGTCTCCCACAAGATCACCAGGCTGAGTATTGACTCTAGGGGTTTTTGATGTCTACCAAGTCAGTCAAGAGGCAAGTGGCACCCTTGGAGCATGTAGTGCGTCCTAAAGGGCACGTCAGGTAAGAGAAACAAAATGAGGCGAGTGGCACCCTTGGAGCACCTAATGCGTCTTGAAGGGCACGTTGTGTTGTTAACTAATAAGTGAATAAACCTAGATGACCTTAGAATGAATGATGTGATAAAAAACAAAATATTTAAAAACAATTTCGCTAATAAAAAAAAATTGTCGCCGAGCCTAGGAAAATAAAGTCTAGGTCGAAGTGATACGTGTAGTAAAAAAAATTTATTCATATTTAAACATGGGACGAGAAGGGGGTAAGAAATTCAATTAATTTATTAAAATCAAATTACTTTGGGGGATTAAATTCTTAAAAAGGGGGAAATGATTGTTTGTTACATATGCTAATTAAAATTTATTAATTAAAAGAAAAAGGGGAAAAAAAAGATAATTCTCTACACTTGCTAATTTGAGTTTTAGACAAAAAGGGAAAAGAGGGAAACTTTAAAGAATTTGGAAACTAAGGGAAAAAGGGGGAAACGTAAAGAAAAAGAGAAACATAAGGAAAAAGTGAAACATAAGGGAAAAAAACAGAATGACTAACTTAGTAAGGAATCTTTCCTTTAAGAACCTTCTAAATTGAAATCAACTAGGAATTTAGTAAGGGCGTAAGTAATTAAAATGTCTAAGGGAATATGGGGACACCTAGGAGTGATTCTAGGAATGTTTTTAGGTGGGTGAGGGAAATAGAAGTAATTAAATAATTAATGAAATTAATTTCTGGTGCAACACAGGGGATGGGTGACATGTGTACAAGGAAGAATTTTTCTGAATTAAATTATTGAAAAATAAATTAAATGGGAATTTGGGAAATAAATCCTTAGAAACTCTATATAAAGGAGGGAGGAGGAGGAGTATGGATCTCTTCTTTTTTGCGTAATGTTACGCTGCACAATTTTTGACTAGACTGACTTATCTTGTGGGAGTTGGGATACCCATATCAGGTACGAATGGTATCTCGACCTTTCGAGGCGAGCTGGTTGCTAGTTGTTCTTTAGTTTAGAGTGCATGACCCCTTTGCGGCTCGGGGGGATAAGGGGGAAGAAGAGTACCCCTAGCATTGGCTAGGAGTTACTGGTGAAGTCACATTAGTCAGAAAGTAGGAGTTGGACGGATTGCGCGAGATAATGACTCATAGTTGTCACATTAGGATATGGTACGCAGGCTTTTATTTTGAATGATAGATTAATATTGTACTTGTGTTTCATTACTGTACTTATATTGTGCAAGGAAATGTGTTTTATTTGGCATTTGTTTTTTTAATCAAGAAATTAAGGTCATCATAGATTTACACTCGTTGATTTTGATTGATTTCCTTGGTTACTTTATCCTCATTTTCTATGACTATTATGATGTTTTATTGATTATTGTGAAGAGATTGTGCTTTATCTTTCATCCTCATCCCTAGATCATCAGTCCACGCCTGAGTAGTCAGCTACGAGTCCGATCGACAGTCGTCACTTCGGTGTTAATAGACCTATAGATCCTAATGCCCTGTTTTTCTATGTGTGGATGATGAGTGAAGGATTTCCGCCCCCAGCTGTCTACCCCGTTGATTGCGCCTGGTTGAATGATTGTCTTGTGCCTTCTAGCAATTGAATACCTTTGCGATTGTTTTTCTTTTGTCTCTGTGACCAACTCAATACCTTCTTCATTTTTATATCACTCTGTGTTTTCAGAGGGTATGTTATTCTTGCGATTTTCTTATTAGTTCCCAACTCTTGAAGGGAAGAATCTCAGCATTATTAAAAATGAATGATAGTTTGATTTATATGTTGAATATTTTCTTACTCTTGATTGACAGTAAATGTATTCCTTGATAACAACGAAACTTTTACCTTGATTTCTACGCTTCTTTTATCCAGCAAATTTAATCGAGATAATTTTTTTTGGAGTCTCAACTTCTCTTGATAAATGTAACTGTGCATATGTAAAAGGTATTTGTAAACTCTTTACTCATCCAAGAACCCCTGAGTTTTAATGAACCCTTTGTCAGTGAAATCCGTCTTTGTAAACCTGTGATTTCTGTGACAACGATATCTCATCCGTCGTTCTCATTAAACAATGATTCTCTCTTGCTCTGTGATGTGTTACTGACATTGTAATTTAAATCAATGATTTTCATTCACTGGTTAGATTCAACTATTTTATACCTACAACAACTAGTGGTATTCTCAGTTAAAGTAGCTATTATATATCCACTATTTGTTCATCGTTTCTATTCAGTGTTTCTTTTGATTGTTCAGTGAATAGATAGCAATGTTGGTGGAATTTCTTTAGTAGCAAATGTCAGCGAACCTCTTTTATAAATAGTGAATTTTTCTACGGGTTTAATATATAATTACTGCGATCTTATATGATAAATGAACATGATATATCTACTACGAGTTTACAAAATTTTATTATATATAATGCCTACGAATTTTACTGTGATCTTAATTTATAGTTACTGCGATATACATGTTTTATTGGACTGTGACTTCCTATTGTCTTTACT
Source organism: Picea engelmannii (assembly GCA_009831015.1). Taxonomy (NCBI): domain Eukaryota; kingdom Viridiplantae; phylum Streptophyta; class Pinopsida; order Pinales; family Pinaceae; genus Picea; species Picea engelmannii. The sequence continues at coordinate 404,682 of ML777586.1, read as the reverse complement.
TCCTTCGATGCCCTATTGTGCTATGTCGATGGCTTTTCCTCTACCTTTTTGTGCCTTTAATTGCCAGCAAAAAAATGTGGTTGAGTGCTGCGTTTAGTAGAACTTTACCAGAGTGACTCTTGGCATATCCAAGCACCTTTAAACCTGTGAATGAGAGCGATTTCTCAAACTATTTTGATTTTAGAATGATTTCTCTTTTCCGAAAAATTTCTCTTTTCTAAAACCGTTTGTATCTTCATTTTCCATGATGGTCTGCGATTGTTTTTTTTATGGCATTTTTACCTGCGCTTGGAATGGCGACTACCTGTGTTCCTACCCGCGATTTTTCCTCAAAGTGACTATGTCTTACCCTATGAATGATTGTGTTTTACCTTGGGAATGTTGTGTTTTTGTGTAATGGCAACAACTTCACCTATTACTACTCCGCAAATGCGTTTCTAATTGTGCCAACAATACCATTAATTGCTATGTGAATTTAACATCATTTGACTGCGAAATTTACCGATATCTAACTCTCTAATAATTATGATTGTTCGCCCTGATCTTAGATAGAAATTTCTCCCTGCGTTCATACAACTTTCCCCAGTTTTAGACAGCGACTTCAGGGGATACCGTGACCTTTAATGATGAAGAGTAATGTGGAGTCTTGAGAGAAAGAATATATTTAATTCCTTGCTAAACCCTTTATATTGTTAATCCTGAGTAAAGACAGTTATATAAATGATGGTTTAAATCCATTTATTGCTTAATGGACAACGATTCATATGGTTTAAGAAATAAATTTTATTAACCGCATTTTGATAGCATGTGTTATTATGGCAATTTTATTATTAGCATTTGATAGTATGATGACAACGATTTTTTGACAGTCAGATGTTAGCATATTGACAGAGATTAGATTCCTTAGATAGAAAAATTATAGTGTTGAAGGACATCGTTATATTTGTTCAACTTAAATGATAGTGATTTTCTATGATTTAATTTAGCAATGTTATAGAGCTAAATTCCATTGAAACGCACTTGCACTGTGAAATTATGCGTGCACCTGATGTATATTTAGACAACGATAATTTAGATAGCTTTAGTTTAGAGAGCATTGTCAAAAATTTAATAAGCAGAGTATATCACTTTTTAGTAATAAGAAGTTCACCTTTCATTGGTTAGTGTATAATGTTGACAAGCATATTTTATTTGTTAAAGTGCATATAATAGTTCAAATTTTGGTCCTCATTATGATAATGATAACATTTCTATCAGTTCAATCATTCGAAATTAGACATCATGCTTAACAAATGATGGGTTATGTTTGTTGGCAAGGTCGTTTAATAGATTGCGCAAGTTGTTTGAGCGTTGTCACCTGTGTCTGGTCGACCCGTTGCTTGGGGGCATAGGTGTAGTCTTCTTTTCAGTTGTTAGGCTCCTAGTGTGTTGGATATATCTTGAGTCCTTGGTATAGATAGGTTATGTTGTGTTGGGGTTATCGTTGCACCTATCACCTGGGGATGACATGATTCCTGATGAGGGGATCATGGCATGCCCTATTGGATGGAGGCGGATGATAACTTGGCTGAAGTCTGTGCTTCCCGTTGTGAGTGTGTTGATCGTTGTAAGTTCGTTGTTGGTGCTTGGGTTGTAACACCTTCATGTGTTGGGTTTTTCATTCCATAGAGGTTCTAGTGATTGTTCATCGAGACCATTATGTCGGGATTGTGGATGTTTTCCCTTAGCTTGTAGGTGTTGGCAGGTTTTGTCAGGCGGGTAGTCATTCTATCTATTGATTTACGCATGTTTCGTTGAGTTTCTCTTGTGCTAGTGCGTGGATTCGTAGTTGTTTGTTTTCTTACCTGTGTGCTCATGTTCATCACCAAGTTGTGTGGTTCAACTGTTGCCATCATTGCCTTCCTACCTAAAACAAAAAAAAAATCACTTTCTTCTTTGCTTGTTGTCATAACGATTAGGGACGTTACAACTACAATCAAGAACCAATATCCTTTATCGAGGATTGATTATTTGTTTGATCATATGAAGGGAGTGACAATGTTTTTTAAGATTTACTTGAGGTTGAGATATCATCAGGTATGGATTAAGGAGGAAGATATCCCTCAGGCCACATTTAAGATGAGATTCATACACTGTGAGTTTATCGTTTTACCATTTGGATTGATGAATTCCCCTAGTGTATTTTTGAGTTGATGAATGGGGTATTCTGTGAATACTTGGACAAGTTTTTTCAAGTATTTATTGAAGACATACTGATTTATTCCCAGATAAAAGAAGATCATAACGAACACCTTATATTGGTTTTACAATGTGTAAGAGAAAACAAGTTATATGAGAAGTTGTCGAAGTGTTCTTTTTACCAATCAAGGATTCATTACTTGGGACACATCATATTTGGAGAAGGTATCACTATGGATCCGGTGAAAGTAGAGGATATTATGGAATGGCCATCACTGACGAACGTACAAGTGGTACATACATTTATGGGTTTAGAAGGATATTACCAATGATTCGTCGAAGGTTTTTTGAAGATAGAAAATCCAAGCACAAAATTGAAGAGGAAAAATAGGAAATTTGTATGGACAAAGAAGTGCTCGAAACAATTTCAAATGATTAAGGATTTTTTAACGATAATGTTGATATTAAAGGTCCCTGACATGGAAAAATAATTCTCGGCATGCACATATGCATTCAAGGAAGGTTTATGCGAAGTTTTGATGCAAGAAGGTCAAGTGATTTCTTATATCTCAAGGAAATTGAGAAGGCATGAGGAAAACTACGCAACACATGACTTGGAGTTATTAGAAATTGTATATTCCTTGAGAGTATGGAGACATTATATGATTGGATGAAAATTTGAATTAAAGACAAATCAATCAGGATTGTAGCATATATTTAGTCAGAGTGACTTGAACGCGCGACAGAGGCATTGGTCAGAATTTCTTAGCGAATACAACTTTGGGATTACTTACATTAAAGGAACAGTAGACATAGTGGAATATGCATTGAGTCAGAGACCACACATATTATCGATAATACCTCTTAAGAGAAATATTCGAGAAAATATTCTAGTTTTATAGATAGATGATGATTGGTATAAGGAAGTTAAGGATAATATTGGACCAAATACAATGACGGTACCAAATTTTGAGGGATATCCATTGGACATCGATGGATTCTTGAGATATAATGATAGAAATTACATACCACCTAATGACAAATTAATAATTTTGATCTTAATCAAATCTCATCGAGCAGTATACATGGCTCATTTGGGAGTTAGGAAGATGAAGGAATACCCTAAGCCTTTATTATTTTAGAAAGGAATGAAAGCGAACATATATAGTCACGTGGCGAGATGTCTAGAATGTCAGCAAGTGAAGGTTGAACATAAACATCTAGTAGGAATGTTACAATGACACGTTATTCCTGAATCGAAATGGGAAGTCATTTCAATGGATTTTATCATTGGATTTCCATTGACAACAATGAGACATGATTCAATTTTTGTGGTAGTTGACACTTTGACGAAGAGTGCACACTTAATTCCAGTGTGTACAGTGTATCTGGCACAAAACATAGCTAGGTTATTTATTAGAGAGATTGTGAGGTTACATGGTGTACCAATAAGAATTATATTTGATCGAGGATTAGTGTTTACTAGAAGATTTTGGACTAGTTTCCAAGACGCCTTGGGAACGTAATTGAATTTTAGCACATCATATCACCCCGAGACATATGGAAAATCCAAAAGAATGAATTAGATTTTAGAGGATATGTTGTGTATGTATGTGATGGATCAATAGAAACATTGGGAAGACTTATTTCCATTGGTAGAGTTTGCATAAAATAATCGTTACTAGAGTACAATTAAAATGGCACCGTTTGATTTCCCTTATGGGTAACCTTGTCGGACGTCGTTGAGTTAGGATCAAATTGAGGATAGGGTTCTGGTGGGACTATAAGTGATCCAATAAATGGAAGAATAGATGAAGTATATAAAACAAAGGATTAAATAAGTGCAAGATCGACAAAAGAGTTATGTTAATGTGCATCGCATTGATCGTAGTTATGAGGTTGGCGACAACGTTTTCTTGTGGGAAAAACCACATAAAAGTCGATCAAGTTTGGAAACAGTATTAAAATCTCTCCTAGGTTTATGGGACCTTTCGAGGTTGTGGAAAGGAAAGGACCTCTGGACTATCGACTAGCCTTGCATGATTCTTTGAGGTGTATGCAGGATGTATTTCATGTATCTATTTTACAAAATTATATTAGTGATATGTCACATGTTATTGACATGATTCCTTTGCAGGTGTCGGATGAGGGTGCTCTCATGGCAGAGCCAATACACATTTTGGACCATCGCATTCAACAACTACGATGTCAAATGGTCGATCAGGTCAAGTTCCAATGGGACAATTATAGTCCACACTCAGCTACATGGGAGGACGCATATGAGATGCATCAACAATTTTTCTATTTGTTTGATAGATTATATATGTAGGTGTATGTAAACTACATTTAGTTACTTGCAGTTATATATTGTACAAACTTCGAGATGAAGTTAAAAATAAGAGGGGGTGTATGTAACATCCCTTTGTACTAAGCACACTTACATTGACTTTTTTTTTTGGGACACTAGCGTGGAAGTGATCTGGTTATGGTACATTATGATTTTGTTTCGATTACAAGTTATATATCATGATGATGATGTATTGTGACTTATTGTTAATTTCATATGTATGTGTATTGACATATATTATTGATGATTTATCCTGAGTGTGCATAACACATGAGAGGTTATGGATGATGATGGCATCAATGCACTTCTGTGGACTCTGGATTGAGTCAGGGAGTGGATTGTATTTTTATTGAGTATTTCATTTTATGCACCTGTGATATATGATTGATTACAATATGATTTATATATATGGATTATTGACACTATTTTTGTCAGTGGATGTAGTCTTGACGATGCTTACTAATATGAATCACATAAGGAGTAAAGGGGTCATGCAAAGAAACCAAATATTTGAGGGAGAGGTGTGGCAATGTCCCTGTCATAGCCTACTAACTCTCTCGCCATGACCTAAATTATACGTTAACAATTACCTAGTTCAAGAGGTACATGATGTGGTGAGAGAAGACTGAGACAATTTCTCACAAGGAAATATAAGAGGTGAGCAATAAGGAAGAATCCTTATTCCTTAGAAGCCCTTAGTCTTTCACAAATTCGATCGAATGGAGTGTTGACTCCAAGGGCCAAAAAATCTTCCAAAACCAATCAAAGGTGACTAGAACCCTTGGAACATGGAGGTGCATCTTGAAAATCATGTCGCGTAATTAAAATGTGAGTCAATAAATATAGATGGCCTATAGAACTTAATGAAATATTTAGACCTTGTTAGAACATAGTATTAATTAATCAAATAATTACAAACTAGAATCCCAACAAGAGTCTAAGCCTAAGTTTAAGACTAAGTCTAAGTCTAAGTTTAAATGAGAGACTAAATAAAAATATTAAATAAATTAAAATAGTTGAGATAAAATCAAACTCTAGGAAAAAGAGTAATAAAAATTAGAGGTTGGATAAAATGCACATGTGTGCATGTAAATAATAAATAGATTTTTAAAATAGAAATAAATTAAAACATGAAAGAATAGACATACACATAGAGTAGCATATTGAGTTAATCTCCCACAAATCCTAACAAAAAGAAGACTCCTAATCCAACTCTAACTAAGATCTAGTTAGGGTACAATCATTAAATGAGAATTTGGGGAACAAAGGGACAACTAAGAGCAAAAATAGGAACACATTGGGGAATGCGAGAGAAAATAGTTTTTTAAATAAAATAAAAAGTGTAATCACTTGTGCAAATTGGGGAGGGTGAGACAAGTGTGTGGGTGAATAATCACTAATAAAATAATTAAAATGTTAAATTACTTGTACATGTGGACAAGTGTCAATTTGAATTTACCTATAAAATAAATGGGGCAAAAGGGGAAGAGGGTGAATTTTCTTAGTATTGTTATGTTGCCAAAATTTGGTTGGACCGTGTTTTACTTGTGAGGGTTGAGATTTCAAGCTAGAGCAAGAGTGGAAGCTATTCCTTGCAAGGAAATCTTGGAGCTACAGTTTTTCTCGTTTTTGTGTGTATCTCCTTTGTGACTTGGGGCGCTAAGGGGGAAGAAGAGTACCCCTAGCATTGGCTGGGAGGTATCGGTGAAGTCTCTCGATTGAGTCAGGGAGTGAATTGTATTTTGATTGAGTATTTCATTTTTCTCACATGTGATATATGATTGATTACAATATGATTTATGTATATGGATTATCGACACTATTTTTTTCAGTGGATGCAGGATTGACAATGCTTGATAATCCAACTCACATAAGGAGTAAATGGGTCATGCACAAAAACAATAATTTTTAAGGAGAGGTGTGGAAACGTCCCTATCGCATCCTACTAGCACTCTCGCCATGACCTGAGCTATAGGTTAACGATTACCTAGTTTGAGAGGTACATGATGTCGTGAGAGAAGAGTGAGACAATCACCCATGGGGAAATATAAGGGGAGCACAATAAGGAAGAATCCTCACTCCATAGAAGCCCTTAGTCTCTCACAAGGACGACTCAATAGATTTTTGACTCCAAGGGTCGGATAAACTTCCAAAACTAGTCAAAGACGAGTGGCACCCTTAGAGCACAGAGGTGCATTTTGAAGGGCACCTCACATAATTAAAATGTGAGTTGATAAATCTAGATCTCCTACAAAACTTAATGAAATATTTATACTTTGTTAGAACATAGTATTAATTAATCAATAAATTATAAACTAGAAGCCTAAAAAAAGTCTAAGCCTAAGTATAAAACTAAGTCTAAGTCTAATTTTAAATGAGAGACTAAATAAAAATATTAAATAAATTAAAAGAACTCAGATAAAGTCAAACTCTAGGAAAAAGAGTAATAAAAATTCGAGGTTGGATAAAATGCACATGTGTTCATCAAAACAGTAAAGGGATTTTTAAAATAGAAAGAAATTAAAACATGAGAGAATAGGTGTACACATAGTGTAGCATCTTGAGTTAATCTCCCACAAATCCTAATGAAAAGAAGAGTCATAATCCAACTCTAACTAAGATCTAGTTAGGGGACACTCATTAAATGAGAATTTGGGGTCAAAGGGACAACTAAGAGCAAAAATAGGAACACATTGGGGAATGTGAGGAAAAATGGATTTTTAAATAAAATAAAAAGAGTAATTACTTGTGCAACTTGGGCAGAGTGAGACAAGTGTGTGGGTGAATAATAACTACTGAAACAATTAAAAAGTTGAATTACTTGTGCATGTGGACAAGTGTCAATGATAATTTCATGATAAAAGAAATGTGGTAGAAGGGGAAGGGGGTGACTTTTCTTAGTATTCTGATACTGCCAAAATTTGGTTGGACTATGTTTTACTTGTGAGAGTTGGGATTTCAAGCTAGAGAAAGAGTGGAAGATCTACCTTGCGAAGAAATATTGGAGCTACAGTTTTTATGGTTTTTGTGTGTTTCCCCTTTGCGTATCGGGGGGCTAAGGGGGAAGAAGAGTACCCCTAGCATTGGTTGGGATGTACCGATGAAGTCTCTCGATTGAGTTAGGGAGTGGATTCTATTTTGATTGAGTATTTTATTTTACGTACCTGTGATATATGATTGATTACAATATGATTTATGTATACGGATTATTGACACTATTTTTTTCAGTGGATGCAAGCTTAAAGATGCTTGATAATCTCACTCACATATGGAGTAAAGGGGTCATGCATAGAAACCCAAAATTTGAGGTAGAGGTGTGGCAGAGTCCCCGTCATAGCCTACTAGCACTCTCGTCATGACCTGAACTATATGTTAACAATTACCTAGTTCAAAAGGTACATGATGCCGTGAGAGAAGAATGAGATAGTCACTCATGAGGAAATCTAAGGGGTGCGTAATAAGGAAAAATCTTTATTCCTTAGAAGCATTTAGTCTCTCCCAAGGTTGATCAAATGGAGTGTTGACTCCAACGGTCATAAAAACTTCTAGAACTAGTCAAAAGCAAGTGGCACCGTTGGAGCACGGAGGTTCGTTTTGAAGGGAACGTCGCGTAATTAAAAAGTGAGTCAATAAATGTAGATGGCCTAGAGAACTTAATGAAATATTTATACCTTGTTAGAACATAGTATTAATTAATCAGTAAATTATAAACTAGAAGCCTAACAAGAGTCTAATCCTAAGTATAAGGCTAAGTCTAAGTCTAATTTTAAATGAGAGAATAAATAAAAATATTAGATAAATTAAAAGAATTGAGATAAAATCAAACTCTAGGAAAAAGACTCATAAAAATTAGAGGTTGGATAAAATGCACATGTGCATGAAAATATTAAAGGGATTTTTAAAATAGAAAGAAATTAAAACATGAGAGAATAGATGTACACATAGAGTAGCATCTTGAGTTAATATCCCAAAAATCCTAACCAAAGGAACACTGCTAATCCAACTCTAACTAACATCTAGCTAGGGGACATTCATTAAATGAGAATTTGGGGAACAAAGGGACAAATAAGAGCAAAAATAGGAATACATTGGGGAATGCTAGGGAAAATGGCTTTTTAAATCAAATAAAAAGGGTAATTACTTGTGCAACTTGGGGACAGTGTGACAAGTGTGTAGGTGAATAATCATTAATAAATAATTAAAAGGTTTAATTACATGTGCATGTGGACAAGTGTCAATGATAATTTACATATAAAAGAAATGGGATAGAAGGGGAAGGGGGTGACTTTTCTTAGTATTGTTATGCTACCAAAATTTGGTTGGACTGTGTTTTACTTGTGAGAGTTTGGATTTCAATCTAAAGAAAGAGTGGAGGCTATTCCTTGTGAGGAAATCTTGGAGCTACAATTTTTTTGGTTTTTGTGTGTATCCCCTTTGCGGCTCGAGGGGCTAACGGGGAAGAAGATTATCCCTAGCATTGGTTGGGAGGTACTGGTGAAGTCTCTTGATTAGCAATGAAGGAGAGGATAATTGTGCAATACGTCGAATTTGAAGTGCAACGTCAACCATCAACATCTCCTGGTTACGTTATTTGATTATCCATATATTTTCTCTAATAAATGTAATTGTAAAACATTATAGATAATCGAGTGGAAGGATTTATCTTCCAATAGTTATATTATTTGTGTGTATAGTTCTAAATCTTATAGAATCAATTCTTTAGATTAATGAAATTTTATGCTGGACTCTTAATTAATGTCGCTAGGCCAAAACTAGCTCTGTATTCATTCTGATATCGATTTATTCTGATATTGTTGAGGTACATAGAATTTCATAAATTTATATTTATCTGAATGGAGTACAATTAAATGTTTGCACATCGTAGGAAATCAACAAATAGTTTTGTTAGTAAAATAAAACCCCAGATAATATATTATTATTTCTCTCATGATGATTCTTATTAGAAAAAATATATAATAACAGCTCCCAGACTCGTAAAGGCATTATTCAGTGAGTCATTTTAGCTGCAGATCCAATTTTGGAAGAATTTCTTCTGGTTGAAAATTTATCTATGAGTGGTATTAAACTAAACTAATTCATAAGTAAATGGAAGAATCACTAGATAAAACGTCTTAAAAAAAATGAAATTCAAGATTCAATTGTACTTTGAGCATTAAACTATCCATTAAACTAGAAATGTAATTTGAGCATTAAACTTTCCATTGATCCTATGTCATCCTCAACCCTAAACCTCAAGTTACAACTTTACTCTTGAGTCAATAATGTATCCTTCTGGTATCGTAATCTAAGTGCATTGTCACAATAATTTGTTTTTGAAATATTAATACTATGTCAAGTCCTATGATACTTCATTGTGCAGTTCATATCCTTTCGAATACATAAGTTTTTTTTTCCTCGATTAAGTCTCGACATTCCCACCATTAAAAGAATTGAATCTTTGCTCTATTTTGAAAGAACGTTGTCCTAGAGTCTTTATCCTTTTCAAATTAATATTCTTCTTCATTATCTCAGTTGAGAACGGTCTAAATCCCTTTTCAGTTTTTCCTAATTCCCTTTGTTCTGAAAGTACGTCTTGGTAGTATTCCATCATTTTTTATTACATCTATTTTACTCCAATTTTATAGGTGTTAGCAAGATAAAAATAACCTTTTATCAAAGAACCTTTGTGATCTCCTTCTTGACGCGGTCATTGTTAACTTCGAGAATGGATTATCACATTGTTCCACGTCTACAAAAACATCCCTAGGTGCTATGTGTGGATATTGAACTAACACTATCTATTAGAATTAACCTCTTTTGAATTCAATATGCTTAGAAAGTGGTGTTTCCTCAGCAGTTGATCGTGGATTTTGGTTCCTAGAGTTTACACCTGGACGAAGTTTCGGGTTCTATACCTAACTTGGAAGTGATTTAGGTTCAATAAAGTCGTTGGAGGCATTGTGTCACCGAATGACCATGAACTCCGAACTTATGATTTGATCAACCAACAATGCCTTTATATAATGAATCTTCAATAATTATGGTATAAAGAAAACAATTACAGTTATCTGTTAACTATATTGTTGATGTTATCGATCATTACATCATGTATTAAAGCCATTTTTCCTCTGTGCTTACATCATGTTTTTTTGTTACGATGTGTAGTTCTGTTTAGATTAATACCTGGTTTTCCCTTAAATCCTAAACAATGGTTAAGAAGAAGTTTACTCATGTTTTCTTTTGTCACTTCCTAAAATATTACCAAGAGGTCAGAGATTATGTTTGAACCGCCTTCTATTGTTGTCGTTAACTGTTCTTGAGACACCGAATGTAATTTCGTTGTCCGGTCACCCTTGGACATGATAAGATAATTTTGGAGACATCATTACAACATAGTACACTTAGATAATAAACCCTTCTATGTAATTGTTAACACATACCTTGCTTGGACGAAAAACCTTCTTTTAGAATACTATTCACGGGTTATACACTATCCGACTTAGAAGAGCTAAGTACACCAATTTTAATGTGTGTGTTTTAGATCCTAAATTCATAGGTAATAAATCAATATTTGTGTATATTATGGTAAAATCTATTGGTATGGGATGTGGAAAATAAATCTATTAAAGTAACCCTCACTAATGTTACTAGAATATTAGGGAGATGAACTAGTGTTGTATACTTTTGTTATAATTATTCCATGCTACTAACATTAATTGTTTTTAGTATGTTACAGATTAAAAGTTCTTAATGAATGTTGTTAATGTAATGCACTAGCATTGAATCTAGTCATTTTATTTCAAAACACCTGGCTGTACATGTCTCTCAATGCGGGTTTCAGACGCGCTTAACTCCAACCCTATATCTGAACAAAGGCTTACCTCCTGCTGTTCCATTTTTAAGGCATGTGCTTTAGAGTAGTTTCTACCATTGAGGGGACACCAGCCCTCGGAGATCGGCGAGAGTACACTGCCTCTACGACAGAGCCTACGGAGCTAAGACAATGGACTACGAGACTGCGAGAGGAAGCAACACATAGAACGAGAGGACCACAGACATTAAGTGAAGGATACTAGCGATAAGGCCCAGTCCGCGTAAGGAAGGAGGGAGGACACCTGCGAAGGACACACAGGAACAAATTTAATTCTCAACAAAATTTTCTTTTACGACTATCAAAAATTAATATTAGTTTCTCATGGAAATAGACTTTGATATGCTTATTATCCTTCATGTGATCTATTATTAGTAATGTTCATATGTTAAGTTGATAACTTATTACTTGTAATTGTATCATGATCGTGTTGATAAGTTATGATTGATTCTAAACTTGTGTTGACAAAGTTTATCAATCATTCTCGATTGATATTGTGTGAATTGATTGTCTTTCTTATGAAATTGTAGTATCAAATTATGCATATTATTGTTCTATGATAAATTTTAATATTGTTGGTTTAGGAGAGATGTTACAAGTTGGTTATGGGAGTAGATACCTTCATGTTCCTCAGAACATTCACCAGTACTGAAACTTTAGATGGTTAAAATCAATCGGATGGACTTGAGCATTGATTATGCGTCTTGAAGGTCCTAACCTTGCAGGGTAGGTTGGGAGGGTAGACATCTTGTGTTATTCCTATGTTATATGATTGATCTTATAATAATAGTGATTTTGTATCTAAGTATTGTTGTGTGGTGATAGAGATGAGAATAGAATGTGTAAGTATTGATGTATGTTAATTACGCATAACACTTGTCCTAGATGATGTTAAAAAAAAAAAAATACCACTATTGTACTCACTTACATTTATGTCTTAATGGAGAGGTCGTTACCTACCTATGATTGTGTTTTTTTTCCCCCTTTCTTATTCTATGTAAATTTCCCTGCATAATTTCCAAACTCGAGACATGCAAAGAACTTGAATTTTCTCATGTCCTTATTCTTCTTTCCATATTGAGCGGTCGAATCTCCACTCACAATCTTCTGGAACTTTCCCTTCCTTTCCTAATTGGCAAGAGGAAATTTATCATCATGTATCCTCTTCAAACTATCCATGCACTCTAACAGAGTCTCTTCCTGAATCAAATCATTCCATAGTCTATCAAAAACTGACACTTTCTCTCTTGCACAGATTCCCCACATAAAAGGTTCTCAAGACCTGGTAAGACCTCTCAACACTACATTCACCAACTCGACATCCTGCATTGTCTCTCCAATCATTGCAAATTGATCTCATATCTATGTAATCTTCATAAGATAATTCACAACCATGTCCTCACTGAAGATTCTAAAAACTTGAAGTTGGTGCTTCAAATGTAATAACCTACTTGTATTCTTGTTTTGGTATAGACTCACCAAAGGATCATACATTACCTTGCATATTTCTTCTGAGAAATGTGTGGAATCAAGTGATCCTTTAGCGATTCTAGAAACATCCCTTTAGCATTCACTTCCTTCTTCTTGTGAACTACTAATTCCTGTGGATTCATAGGGTCTACAACCATATCCTCAACATACTCTTTGAGGTCATTATCCTCTAATAGAAGAAGAATCCTTTCCTTCCAATTCGAGAAGTTTGTTTCCCCTTCTAACATTTCCTCAATATTCAACGTGTTCACCATATTCAATATCTCATCCGATAACTGTGTGTTGGAACTACCATATACTGTCCTATATGACCTACCTGTGACTTTCCCTTCCTTGACCCATAGATCTTCGCACCCTATCCCTCTATGACATGAAAATGTCCCTTCCTGTCTACATTGTGACTCACATATTCCTCTATATACTTGTAAAAATACATGTTCTTCCCAGTACTATTGTTTCCTAAAAAATATGTCCTTTGATTTCCTCTGTTGGTTATCTACCTAAAAATATATGTCCTCTTGGTTTCCTCCCTTTAGAGACAAGTCTCCATTTTTCCTTCAAAGCCTCGGCTTTGATACCATGTTGATTTTATAAAGAGGATTCAACCTTCGGTATTCTCTGATACCATGTATATTTTCCCTTCAACCTAGCACCATGCATTTAATTCCAAGAAACATATATTTACTAAATCAAAGAACAACTAGGTTACTCAATAAAACATGCATCAGAAGCATAAACAAGGAAACCAAATCAATCACATAATAACACCAATAATTTTGGGTAAATCCCTAGAAAAACCCCTTAGGGAAAATCAATCCAATAATGCTTTTATTAAGGTCAATTGAGGGATCCCGTAATAGGGATAATGTCCCATTGAGATAATTATGCATTGCAAACAAACTTGGAAAATTGTGTGCTTCTATACATCCTTCCAACATCATGTTTCCCAAGGAATCCACGAATTTACCTTATTTGTATCATGTATGTCCATGTGTTTCTCTTCTTATACCCAAAAATATCCACACTTGTCTCCTCTGAGAACCCTATATGTGTACGGAAAGCCCGTACGACAACCTTCGAATGACTTTTCTCTTCTGTGTGTTCTTTGTCCTTTGAAAACCACTTGTGGTTACTTTGGCTCTCTCTCCTCCTTGACCTATATGAACTCTATATGAATGTCCTTCTCAACCTATCAAGATATTGAATCACATTACTTTGTGATTCAACCCTCTCATCAATACTTGGATGAACTCTCCTCACCCAACCACTGAGATCTCCTCACTCTAGTGTAATAAAAATTCATTCCTTGCTCCTACGCTCCTTTGTAAAAAAAGTCATTCTTTTCTATCCTCAACCTTGTTCTCTCACCAATTCTCTCTCGTAAGTGCATCTCACACAAGTCCCTACCTTCATCTCTCACCCAGTGACTTCCTCTCAAAGTCCTGACTATGTTGGCTCCATCAACACAATTGACGTCCTCTCAAAGTGAATTCTCATACCCCAACATTGATTTTATAATCATGAGTTACAATCTATTTCTAATATTAAAAGTGATATATGATTGGGATTACTTCTCATACCCACTTAAGATTTAGATAACATGTTGCATGCTAAGCATGTCCTTAAATAAATCAATTCACTAATAAATACAATTTTACTTTAATTACTTTCTTCTAACTAAAATAAACTCAAGACTAGAATATTTTCGACGACGTCCACGTGAAAATAACATGCCTATGTGGAAGTATGTGTCCAATGATACCAAAACATCAACATCATTGTGAGAGTAAATCCATTTTATGAGGTGGTTTCATCCATGTACTATACATTTGTATCATTGGAATGAATATCGTGTAGAGAATGACTTAAAAAATTTTCCTCAAAGTTTTTGTATCTTTCTTGTGTTCTAATTCTTAACATTTATAGCATAAGATTTCTTTCATATAGAATCTCTTCTCTTATATTTATCTCTCATACTTATATATTCTTCGGGAGATAATGATAAAATGAATGGCATGCGAAATATGAAGATAGAAACCATGCATGGATTTCATGCAATCCTTTTTTCTTTTACAAACTGGTTGTTTTTAGATGTCCTCATGATTTTCTACTTTTTGAATATTTAAGGGGACACCACATGTTTTGTGTTCGAAAATCATGAGAAACTAAACCTTATCTATGGGAAACGTGTAGATGGCCACTCGTTTTTCTAGGAAAAATGTGGCCTTAAAATTCTTGAGATAATTTAGTTATCATTGAGTTAATAATTCTTGATATAAGAGTGTATTTTGGTCTTTTACATCTATCTTGGCCTATGGTTCCAAATAGAGTTGTAGCATATTCCCCCTAATGTGGCAGGTCAAAATGGAAACAAATGGTTGAAATACATTACAATACCAACTATTGATGAGTGGACTTAGGAGGATTTTGTAGATCAAGGAACTAGGAGGTATCTACAAGTAAAAATAAATCAATAATACATAAATCATCCTTGAGGTAGGCATAACCAGTCATATATATCAATAAGAATGGCGGTCAACACAATATTGTTGAAATCCCTATTTTGGCACCTAGTTATTTTGCTATTTAGTGATTTCCTTTCTTTAAATCTAATTAGCATCTCAAAAAATTGAATATACTTGCTGGAATAATCAACTCAAACAAAATACACAAATATATTATTCCCATCAACTAATCTTATAATGAAAATAACTTCAAATCTTACAAGGCCTCATGTATGTGGGAAAATGGCCCACAGAGGAATATAAAAAACTATGGACAGTACCTTCAAATCCTAGCAGCTCCTGATCAACCATGTATGGCCATGGTTTTTCATGTTTCCTGATATGTACACACCTTTCCTTAAGAAAACCTATCTATATGTTCTTGTCTCCATTGAAACCCACATACATGATCTCAAAGAGTGTATGAAAACTTCGTACGGTGTGACCTTACTGTTGTTTCTCTAATATGTTGAAACCCACTTGCGACTACCTTTGTTCTCTCTTATCCTTGACCTGATCTCTAGATAAAAGTCCTTCTCAACCTATCCAATAACTCTTTCAATCACATTCCTTCATGATCCAACCCTCTTGAGAAAAATTCCTTCTCTTCTATGTATTAATATATCATGTGTCTCCTCTGTCACCCTCTCCTTGCTTTTATATTCTCGAGTTATGACCTAACCCTAATATCCAAAGTTATTGAGTGTTTAGATTACTTGTCACCTCACTTGTGATCAATGGATAATATTTAATTCACTAATGTTAATTAAAGGATTTCTTTAAATATAACTCAACTAATTAATAAAAGAACTTTACTTTAATAATTCCTTTAATTAAAGTAAAGTCTCAAGGTAGAAGTATTTGGACAACTTCCATTGGTATGAACATGTAGACCTATGAAAAATTACATATTCGATGCTACCAACATCAACACTCCCTCTTAGCAAGGAAGGTATTTTGCACCACTCCAAGCTTGTCCCTAAAGAAAAAAAACTTCCCTTTAACCAAGGGTTTTGTTAGAATGTCTAAAATCTTATTATCTATGTAAAGATACTAAAGCTTCACTACACCCTTTTGGATCATGTCTCAGATAATGTGGTATCTGGTCTCAATATGATTGAACCTGTCATGGAATACTGGATTCTTTGAAATTTTTATACAACTCTCATTATCGCAGTATAACACCAAAACCTCAAACTCTTGATCAAATAACCCTGTAAGAAATTTGTGAAGCCAAATGGATTCATAACTAGCCATATGTTTCCATGTACTGTGCATATACTAAAATGAGTGCTACACAAGTTTTCTTCTTGCTGAAGTAGCATCCTATTGATGGCCAAAAACGACCATGTTCAACATCATAGGGAGATCACTCGATCAGGGCCCAATTACACCCTTATCCATTTGGGATGGTGATTATCATTGGTTCTATGGGTCTCGAGTTACCCGTGACCTAGGACTAACCTAAGGTTAATCTAAGATAAGCTAGTCTATATGTACAAAATATATGCATAGCCTTTCTATATTCTAATGTATATTATTATTTGTTGTTATCAATGAGTGAAGAGAAGGCATTACCTTCTTGCAACTACCTTAAGAAGGAAATCATTTACTGAAATAAGGGCTCAACAAAGCCACACTAGATTTTTCTCCTTCGAAAGGAGACTTCACGAAATGAAAAAGAAATTATGCAAATGCATATCTAATCTATGATGCAAGTAAATAAAAGAAAAACCTATCTTAACAAGGAGAAGGATAGCCTAACTCCTAATTAAGAGCAAGAATATTTAATAAGAAAAAAGGAAAAAGAACTGATATTACAAATCATAGAACTAGTTCATATGATTTGCAAGTTGTTCAACCAAATATGCGATATAATGACATTAATAAACAATTATTAAAACATCTATAGCATATACTTAAATTCTAATATTAATAAATGAATTTGACATTGTATGTGTTATCACATTAAATAAATAGTTCTTATAAGATAATAAGAGTTTTTACAAGACATGATTATGATTTACTAATAATGCAAACATAGCTTTACAAATTACGAAATAATATAAAACAACGGAGGTTAAAAAAAAAATATAAGAACAAGCATGTAAATTGTACAATAGTGTATAAAAATGAAGACTTGCTATTAACTCCAAGTATCTATGTTATTACACAGTCCTTTTGAATTCTAAATCTCTTTATGAAACAGTTATATAATATTGCATACCTCCTCTCAACAATTCAGAACTCATAGCTCCTCTCAGCAATTCAAAACTCTCTTAATCCTACATAAAGAAAAATTATCTCATACAATAGTGAGTTTCTCCCTCTGCAAAATTCTCTTCTCCTAGATTCGAATCTCACTCAATGTGTATCCATGTCTCTTTTATAGGTGTATGAGTTTGTTTTTCTCCAGAGGACGAGCCAATATGTCAATATAGAGTATACTACAATAGAAGAGCAATTGCAGGAGTTGGACAGATCAGGTCTTCAAGGCAAATTAAGGCATCTTTACTGGAGCCTATTGTCCTTGTTGCAGAAGACTCACTCGAACATGCCCCTTCTTACTAAGCTAAGATTGACATATAAGAAACTCCTAACAGAAAAAGGAAACTATAGCAACTGTGTTTTAAGTTAAGAGCCAGTACTATGAATGAACTAACTAAGCATAGCGGGAATGAACTAAGCCCGGGGAATGAACTCAATACCTCAATACAGTACAAATAGGATTGTGAAAACCCAGGGGATTATCTCAATACAGATAGGATTTGGAGAAGGAGGATATGGGATTACAACTACAACTTTTATTAAAACATGGATGAAAATGACTCAATGTGTATCCATGTCTCTTTTATAGGTGTACGAGTTTGTTTTTCTTCCCTTAAGCTTAGGATCCAATCCCTCCATCATAACCTACAATCCAAACCATAAACTATTATTAAAACCAAATATTATCAAACGAACTATTAAATTAAAACTATTAAAAACAAATCATATCATAATTTAATCTAATAAAATTAAAATTAAACTAGAATTAAAACTGAAATCTAAAATCTGATAATAATAAAATTATTTACATCAAATAAATTTAAAACTAATAAAATAAAAGTAATAAAGTGAAAGTTATATACAATTTTAGCTAAACTAAACTAAAATAAATTACAAGTAAAGTAAAAGTAATAAATGAAAATATCCTATAACTAAATTAAAACTACAATTAAAGTAAAATAAAAGTGTAAAATTGAAACTAGAAATAAAAAAATAAAAAATAATTGTACTAAAGAAATTTAAAATGATATTCAAACTAACTAACATAAAAAAAAAATGAAAATATAACTAAAATCTGAAAGATAAAAGTAACTAAAAGTAGTCTACACACAAAATTAATATGATGCATTAATATATAGAGAGCTAATAAAACTAAAAACGAAATTAAGTTGGAATAAAACAAATGAAATCATGTTCGGTGAAAATCTTCATGGCAGATTTCTCTGGTAACTTTCTTTAACAACACATATCTCTTGACGTGATCTTGCTTGCGAAACTATTTAAAAATGGCTTCAAATGGACCAGGAATATCTCCCAAATTATTGACTTATTTTGAAAAATCCTTATCATATAACTGCCCCGGAAAGTTTCTGGAATATGATAAGTTCGCCCCAGCTCTAGAGTTCATCCACCAACTTATAAAATTAATTATAACTCATCTTGCAATGATATTTAACCTCATCTATTCATGGGATCCCACAGTATTCAACCTTGTAGCAACCCTCGACCCCTGTACATAAAATCCAACAAATTAATAAGAACTGTTCTAAAGTCATTCTAAATTTAACAATTTTGTTATTAATTAAAAACAATAAAATAAGAGGAAAATGAAATCAGATCTCCTTAGTCAGAAACACACAAGCAAATAATAAGAAAAAAGAATATACAAAGAAGAGTTACTGGAAATTGATGACTCTGATTTGTTTTTGGGATCAAGGATCAAAAGAGAAGGATTATATTTCAAACTGAAGGGCTAACTTTATTGTAACCCTTCTAAATAGACATGTTAAAATAAATTATTATTTTCATATGAAAATGAAAAAAACAATTAAATTTTCACCTATAAAATAATTATTTTATAATCCATTCATTATATAAAAAAAATCAACTCCTGACTTATTATTCTCCAATCATAACATATTAATCATTAAATTAAATTCAAAAAATTTGGCAAGATTCATTTTTTGTTAATTAAATACATATAATAATAATATTTTTGCACATTAATATAAAATACTAGTTTAAATGCATTACTCAAAAATATTGGAGATTACAAATTTGAATGAAGTATCATGACATTTTAACTTGTACCATCTAATGAAAGAGGTCTCCTTGCCTTTATTCCTCTCCAAGTTTCATAAATTGTGTTACTATTTGTGAAACTTATTTATTCAATCCTTAAATTTTAATACCAAACATCAATATTAAATCACCAAGTCCATGGATGTTAATTATCATACTGATTATTGAAGAAATGTATGCACATGAGGGTTGTAAATTAAGAAATGATTGTCACAAAGAATATCATTATATCCAATAATCTATCTTAAAATTCACCATTATAATGATCTACCAATTACAAAATAAACATTATAATTAACAAATTTTACAATATTTAACATTCTTACCAATTCCATTATATCTTTATCTACACTAATCTAGTTGAAATTTAACTTATAATTAAAACATTCTAATTATATTCCATAATAACGTACTCAAATGATTTCTAATTTATTTTCCAAATTCCATTTTATTAAATCTAACTTCATAGAAATTGTACATATTATCAATTCTTTTATTACTGATTGCAACTTTTCCTTAATTTAATATAATTAACAAAATATTGCACACAATAATAATTCAACTAAATGCTTTTTTCTTCCTTTTATTGAATAAAATTAAACATTTGTAATTGGTAGTTGAATTAATTTCTTATAATTATATAATTAATTAACTAAAACTAAAAGAAATATAAATTAATAATCAACTAAAATTAAAAAAAAAACATAAATAATAATCAACTAAAACTAAAATAAACATATTAATATACACGTTATAAACATTAATAATTAATTAACATAAATTAAATTAATAAAATACTCACGTGTGCAGGTTGATAGGAAGATGAAAATTTGTGGAGAAGAAATGAGGGGGACATATTCTCTTAATAAAACAATATAATTTGATAATAATCTTTTACACATGAAATGGACAAGGACCAACATTTAAAATAAATCATAATTAATTAACTAAAATTAAAAGAAATATAAACTTATAATCAATAAAAAATATATATACAAATTAATAATCAACTAAAATTAAATAAACATAATTAATAATCAACAAAAACTAAAATAAACATATTAATATGCAAGATACAATTAGCAATTAATTAAAATATATTAAATTAATAAAACACTAACCCATGCTCTAAGATATTGTATTAAAAAACTCATCTCAAATGGATGGACAAGCACTAAACACTTTGAGTAATTTAAAATAAATTTTAGAATTATATAATTAAAATAAATATAAGTTAATATTAAAATTAAAAACATAATTAATATACAAGCTACAAATATTAACAATTAACTAAAATGAAAATAAAACATAAAATTTTGAATAAATTAATTAAAATAAAAAACACAACAGGATTTTGAATAAATTTATGTGAAAAATTCATAACCTCTAACACCAAAATCATTCATAAGGAACATATCTATCTAAAACACATATGAGGGCGGATCTATTCTCTCGCTGGATTCAAGATCGAGGGAATGAATTGTATACTGACAGAACCCTAAAGAAACTATAATGACCGACCGAAGACAAAACCCCGCAGGCACTCACTTAGTGACGAGGCTTAACCCCTTCCTAYCGGGGTGAGTTATCGAAGTGAAGCGATTGAAATGACTGATTCTCTTATAACGAATCTCTGTATCACGTGAACCACATCACAACATTTAATTAAAATATAACACATAGGATTTTGAATAAATTCATGTAAGAAGTTTACGGTCGGCATGGTGTTGAATCGGAAGCAAGCAGGGAGAAAGGGTTTTCTTGCAGAAAGAAAATAATTATGAATTGAATAAAGTATGTTTTTATTTAAGATATTGCTTACATAGGTAGAATTATGGATTTTATCRTTTAGAAAACAATAAAATAAGTTAACATAAATCGACAAAGAAGATAGAGAACTCATGTTCGAAAATAACAAAACTGAAAACGGCCATGTTCGAAAATTAGTTGAACAAAGATAATGGATTTTTCATTTTAAAAAACAATAAAATAAATGAACACAAATCTAACAAAAATGAAAATTATCCTGTTTGAAAATTAGCGGAACAAAGATAAGGGATTTTTTTATTTAAAAAAACAAGCACAACAAAAATAGAGAACTTGGGAAGGGTTGCACAATGCATAATAACATATCTTCCAATTTCGAATTCACAAAGCTAGTTGTTGCTGGTGTTCGGAGAATTCACTTCCAATTCACAACACTAGTTGTTGTTGGTGTTTAGAGAATTCATCATTTGATCTTTCATCTCTGTGAGTTTAATAAATAGAATATGAATTCATGTATTAGCTCCATAAAAATAGCATTGTATTTTAGAAAACCTATAACAATTGTTTTTTTGAACTCACTTGACATATGAAAATTGGTAACATTCTTTTTTTTATTACTAAGATATAGAAAGATTGTTAACATTTTTTTTTATTACTAAGATATAGGGAAAATGACTAATAAACTAAAAAACTTATAGAAACAATAAAAAAATAAAAAGTAGATCTTATTAAGGAAATTTACAACCCATAAAAACAATGAAAAGTGAATATATTAAGAATTTTTTCATTGCCCTTCAAATGAAAAAATATCAAATAATTTCTATTTCAAATTTGACAAGTATTGTTTTATATTAATTTTCATTTGCATTGAAAATAATTTTAAACCCTTCTATGAAGGGCTACAAGGCTCTTGAAGGGCAATGAAGACCTTAATTTTGATCCCTGATCCCGTGATATGTGGTGTAAGGAAAAGCTAAAACAATGCTTACGTGGTTTCGACATCAATGATATGTGGTGTAAAAAAAAGCTAAAACAGTGCGTTTTGGCATCGAACAACATCCAACTACTTTTTCCTTGTATTAAAGAGATCTTACACATCAACTATTTTTCATGTAACAACGTCCAACTACTTTCTCCTCTTATTAAAGAGTGCTTATACATGAACCATTTTAGCATTGAACAATGTCACATCTCTCTCTTATAAAATTCATGTTGAGTGCTCTTTGCAGGGTTTGGTAGGGTGAAATATTTTGATTTTCAATGCACCTACCTATGTATTCATTAATCTATTGAAGGAAACACTTGGCAGCAGGCGAGGATGGTTTGTGTTCAATAATTTATTGAAGGAAACACTTGGCATACCTCTAAACCCAAATTAATACCAATATTGTCCCTCGGTCTCCCTGATGGTCATCGTCGCCATAAACACAGTGGTGGAGAGAGCGATAACAACATCCATAGGTAGAATGATGGGGCTAAGCAATAGAAAAATGGGGGTCAGTACTAACAGAACCACCATGGTGGCCACCAAAGGGTCAGTACTAACAGAACCACCATGGTGCCCATCAAAGCCAAGGCCGTAAAAAAGGCAAGAACATAGCAACCCATGACCATGAAGAACATCACTAATATTTATGTCCAATCGAGGGCATCGTCCATAACTCCCTTTCTCTTCTGTTGCTCTTCCTCCATCTCGTAACCACACACCGCCCAATAGTTGTTTCGGGAAGCTCTTCACAACCTTTTTATAGCAATGTTGCAAGTTCAAAGGCCAGGGTGAACAATTGCTATGCATTGTAGCATTCGAAACGTTCATTTTCAGGGAAGCAATAGAATGATACTTGAACCCCCATCAACTTGGGATAGTCAATAACAACCCCCCATGCGAGAAGATAACTGGCTCATAAGCGGTTGGTGCAGAAATTGTCGGCAAAGGATGATTGCTAAAGAACATGCTCTCAATAAGAGTTTTTACTAGTGCTTCTTGCCTATTTTGATTTTTTATTGGTACGTAGTTCTTTGGAATTCTATTAACCATACTAGTATTTAGATATAGAGAGATTATTTTGTCTGGCACCAACTAAAACTAGCGCAAACGAGACAATAACATTTCCTATAGTAATATTGTTGGGCATGAAATAAATATTGTATACTATCTGAAACAATTAAAAATAATATATTTCAAGGACTTTCTTTGTATTTCGAGGACTTGTAGAAAATGTTGAATACTTTGCAAAACTTACTTTAAATTTTCTTATTCTTTACACTCTTTGATGAGCAAGGAATGAAATGATTTTTTTAAGAACATCTTTTGAGCTAGAGAACCATGGTATATTTTATCCAAGTCATATTTAATATCTATAACAAAACCATGATTATTCTAATAGTGAATAATAGAAACAATCTTCGTTAGTTTACTGATGCAGGAGGGAAGTCTGTTTTGTTATGATGATCATTTGCATGAACAATATTAGCACACAACATGTGAAGAATGTATGCACAATATTTCAAGTTTACTGTGAAGGAAAAATGAAAAATGGGTAACTAGATTTATTTTTTCATTGCAAGTGTTTGCAAAAGACTACACACAAATTATTAAAAATCTTAAAAAGGGAAAAGGGGAATAGTAGTTTTTTTGTAATTTCATAATTTTTAATTTTCTAGTAAATTAAATTGCATCTTGAAAAACAAATCCTAATGCATACATACATAAAAACAAATAAAACAATTATGCTTGGAATTTAGTGAAGAGTATTACCAAAGTCATTGGAATTTACTAAAGAGTATTACCAAAGGCATGGCTGTCAAATATTGGATTCCTGTTGCATGAAAGTTTTGATGTAAGTTATGTTGGTTCACTTGAAGGTTGTAATGGTTCCCATCAACAAATGAAATCACCCAAACCCAACAAATGAAGAAATATACAACAACATGCACCATACTATGTTGTTAAATAACAGTAGGCTCACAGCTCACCTGAAACAAAGTTACGAAACAATGAACATGTAGCAGTGAGATGAAAACACGTAGTAGTGAGATGACAGGTGTCTAAACAACCTTGGGTAAAAATGAAATGATGGGCTAGCAAATGCTCTATGGGCTGAAGAAAACTTGTATACAAACATTTAATGTTTGTGAAGTAATGCTAGAGTCATTTCTAACATTACTTCATTCAAGAAAAAATAGTACTCAGATGTGAACTTTAAAGTAAAATGTTGCTGAACAATGAGGGGCTCTGCCTCAGGGATCTGCCCCGAGAATAGGCCAAATAAAACCTCAAAATAAAAAGTTACAATACAAACATGAAAGGGATGATTTTCGTGCCAGACTGATATAAAAATGGAGAATCGAATACTATAGTCCCTACCAGCCCGAAAAGGGCAGGGACTAATACGGAACATGACTCCTAAAATTTAATCATGTATGCAATCGTTTGTCATTTTTTATAACTAACTATGTCCCATTCAATAAAATCAGGATGATATAATCAAAGCATTACTTAATAAAAATATTTTTTAAAATAAGAATGGACATAAATTGAAAGAAAATAAAACTCCATTCTTGAGTGGGCAGAGGCAAAGAAAAAACAAAATACACAGAAAATGGCGATTCTATTGCACACACAGCTGAATGGTTACAATGCTTTGATTTTATAGAGGGAGAGGAAACTTTTGGAGCCTCCTGAAACAATCTGGAGTGTCGACAGAGTGTTTCGGAGTGTTCACGACAGGTGGTAGAAGAACAATAATGACGGTTGAGTAGAAGGTTCGGTTTTAATGCTCGTAGGTAGAAATTATCATATGCCAAGACTGCCCCCTAATTTCTACTACTAATTACATTAATATTTACAATACCCAGTGCTTCTCTTAAATACTCAATTTGGTCTTGTGCTAAAGCCTTTGTAAATATGTTGCAAGTTGCTCATTTGATCTCCAATGTTGTTGGATGAGTTCTCCATTGTTGACAAGTTCTTGAATGAAATGATATCTCGTGTCGATATGTTTTTTCTTCTTGTGAAAAACATGATTCTTTGATAGTGCAATGGTGGACTTGTTTTCACAGTAGATTTTAGTAGCCTTTTCTTGATTGTGCATTAGATCCTTCAAAATTCTTCGCATCCAGACTGCTTGACATGCTGCTGATGTACCTGCTACATATTTTGCTTCTGCTGATGAGATTGTCACTATTGGTTTCTTCTTTGATGCCCATGCCACAACTCTTGTTCCAAGATGAAATGCATATCCAGATGTGCTCTTTCTATCATCAATGCTTCCTGCAAAGTCACTATCTGTGTATTCAACCAACTGTAGATTATTTGAAGTGGAATACAGTATGCCATGATTCATAGTCCCTGCAATGTATCTTAATAACCTTTTTCCTGCTTGCCAATGTGAGTTCTTTGGTGTGTCCATAAATCTAGAAATCAAACTGACTCCATACATTATATCTGGCCTAGTTGCGGTGAGATACATCAAACTTCCAACCAATTTTCTGAATATGGTTGAGTCAAAATCCATCTCATTTTGTTCTCTACTTAGTTTTGTGCCAACTGCCATAGGTGTAGAAACTGGACTGCAGTTTATCATTCTAAACCTTTTTAAAACATCTCTTACATATTTACTTTGATAGATTAAAATTCGTTTGTCATTTTGTGTGACTTCAATGCCAAGAAAATAGTTCATTAACCCCAAGTCTGTCATCTCAAATTCCTTCTTCATTGCTGATTTAAACATATCAATAGAGAGATTTCATGTATAGATCAAATCATCAACATATAGACAAACAATCAAGATCTGACCTTGTTCATTGACTTTGGTGTATAGTGTAGGCTCACTAGTGCTTCTTATGAATTCATTTTTTATCATGTATGAATCTATCCTGCTATACCAAGC